>JAVTVY010019762.1:0-79140 GCA_036873755.1 Hanleya hanleyi | reverse complement strand
TTATACACGTAACTATTGCCGAAATAGAACAGTCCATCTTAAAACTTGGCCGCAACAAGGCCCCAGACTGCTCGGGTGTGACTGTTGAACACCTGAGATTTGCCAGCTTCATAGCCCTTGCATCCCTTACGACTGGGGTACTCACCCCAATATTCGAAAAAAAGGAAGTAAAGAACAAGCAGCCAACTATCGTGGTATAACTGTTACATCTCTTTTCACCAAAGTCGTTGGAAGCGTAATCCGTTCCAGGATGAACCCACAGCTGATGTTACAGCAAAATCCCTTGCAGTGTGGCTTCACGGCGGGCATCTCCCCCTTGTACAGTGCAATCATCCTACATGAGTCGGTCAATAAAGAACAAATCGAGGTATCCAGCACCTGTTGGTCTACTTGATCCCAGAGCTGCGTTCGATGTGGTGGATCACTCCATTCTTCTCAGAAAGCTGTATATAGCCGGCGTCCAAGGCTCCATGTGGCTAACTATTTCACATCTTCGACTGTCCGATCCAGTCACCATCCAACAGGGGGTGCGCCAAAGGGGCATCCTCTCTACGGATCTGTACAAGGTGTATACCAATGACCTGCTCAATAGACTCACCCACTGTGGCCACGGAGCTCGGGTGGGAGTGGTCCCCTGTCCAGCCCCCACGTGTGCTGACGATGTATGTCTCAACGCCTGCAACGATTTCAACCTTCAAACCCTGCTGGATTTTGCAGTTAATTATAGGAAAGACCAACACTATGATCTTCAACCATCAAAGAGTGCGATCTTGTGTTCCGAGAAATCTGTCGATTACGAGTTCTCTCTCGATGGTGTCGTCATGTCCATTGCTAGCTCTGCCATTCATTTCGGTCTACACAAGATGGCTCTATTTTGAAGGCTCGTCCATCCATTGAGGAAAACGTCAGGAAAGCTAAACGTGCGATGTATTCCCTAATGGCTCCTGGACTACACGGCATTAACGGCTTGAATCCTGTAACCGCACATCACCTATTGGAGACCTATGTCCTGCCCATCCTACTGCGAGGCGTCGAGACCCTCTACCTGACCCAGGGAGACGTACAGCTCCTGGATCTCTTCTATGGTAAAGCTCTAAAACAAATCTTGTCTCTACCGGACCGTGTGGCCAAACCTGCAGTCTAAATCCTCCTTGGCTGCCTGCCTATGGAGGCCCGGATTCATTTTCGAATGTTGACACTTCTGAGAAATATCTTTTCTGGTGGAAACTCGTTGTTGCATGAAATCTGCACTAGGCAAACCATCATGAAAGGCTTCATCGGCAAGACTTGGTTCTCCGAGGTGCGAAGAGTCCTCGCCATATACGACCTACCGTCACTCCATCAACTCCTTCAGAAGACGCCATCAAAAACATCTTGGAAGCGTATCGATCGATTGACCTGTGCTCTCCTCATCCGTTTGTGAAATCCATCACCTCAAATATGGTGGACGTTCGTTCTGCACCGTCTCATTAATTTCTTATTAATAATATCTATGTGAAATTTGGCAACACAATATATCAGCAGCATATAGGTATTCCAATGGGTACTAATTGTGCACCCCTGTTGGCTGACATATATCTGTTCTCTTATGAATATGACTATATGCAGGCGCTTTCAAAAACCGATCCATTCAAAGCCCGTTCCTTCTCATTCACCAAACGCTATATACACGATCTTCTCGCTGTGGATAATCGCTATATAAATGACGCAGTGAAGGATATATATCCACCTTCACTGGATTTGAAGGAAACTACAGATAACCCTACAGGCACATCATATTTAGACCTATATCTCTATAAAAATAAAGCGGGCCTTCTCTCTCGTCGACTGTATGACAAAAGAGATGATTACAATTTCGACATCGTAAACTATCCCTTTCTGGACAGTAATATTCCAGTGGGACCTGCGTATGGCGTATACATATCACGCCTAGTAGCATTGGCTAGATCCTGTGTTAAATGTGACGATTTTAATCAACGTCACAAAACATTGTTGCAGAAACTTATAAAACAGGGATACACAACCAAGCGCCTCCACTCAAAGTTTCTCAAATTTGGCGATACGTATCGCATGCTGATAGCAAAATACGAGCGTAGCGTGCAAGATCTATGGCGTTACGTTTCGCAACTTGTGTCTAATTCCGCTTAACCCGGTGCTAGGGGCCGTATGAACCCATGTACTTCAAGATCCTCATGGTACTCATATGAACGGTCACAATCAAAGCGTGACTGAGATACATCATTCTTTAGATGACGACTTTACAACGAATATTACGGATTAAGAATACTGATCAGCGATACGGATTTGATATTTTTGGAACATCATGATGTCTTGCCAGCATCATTGAAAATTGTTGACCGCTTCTCTCTTGCAGGAAACAAGCCTATGTTTATGTATACTATGATTGTCTTTTTTGAATTTGGTGCTAATACTGTTATATGGAATATGGAATAGGTCTTTGGATTATGGACGCGGCTATTCTCTAATGGACGACGGCTGAATTATGAATGACGGACCAGACGCTTGTAATTAAGGCTCCTGACTGGGTGCTACGTCTTGCAAGCCAACCGTGCCGTATTCAATCAGCATGCAGTGAGAGCCATGTGCCAGCTTTGCTCTCAGAGCAATGAAAACAGAACGCATTTTCTCGTCACCCATGGAGCTTTATCTGAAATACGCACCAAGTTCCTGTATCTCCTTGCCTCCACCTTATGCTTTGAGTGTGGTACAGATGCTCTCAACGCTTCATCGGTTCCTGACCATCTAGCTTCAATCAATCTGATTAAAACTCAGTCTTAATAACCGCTCCTCTATCTGATATGTCGCTAATTAAGATCTGGGACAGTCCCTATCTTAAAGCTGTCGCGCATGTCATACTGGCGACTAATCACAGTCCAACTTCGACAGGCGAAGGGGTGCCTATATTCAGTGGCGGCGAAGTTCAAGCCGAGATCGAAAATTATGGTGTGCCATGAATTTGACGTGCCCGCATTAAAGCAGGAGAAACTGCAGATGCTTTCTTGCATGCTACGTAAAAGACACTGTATAGCCGTTCTTCCTACCGGCTACGGGAAATCTTTATGTTGCCGAGTGTACGGACGAAGCGCAGAAAAATCCAACCCATGCAGGCGGCTGATGAAGTTCTTGCTCTCGACTCCAGTCCATGAGCGACCACCGAAGATTATTATTTGCTCCCCGTTGCTCTCTTCAATGACAGACTAGGTGAAAAGATCAAGGGATATTTCTTGCACTGCTGGATATATAGGTACGGTTATTTTGTTTCATAAAATCAGTTCATAACTGCATCGCAATAACAACGTTAATATTAGGAGAGAAGCCGACACGCTATACTACGAGGCGTCTCATTGGGCGACTATTTGACCCGGAAGCTATTTGATTCGGAGTTCATCTGACGGATTTGTTATAGGGACTGTCCCAGATCTTAATTAGCGACATGTCCGACAGAGGAGCGGTTATTAAGTCTGAGTTCTAATCAGATTGAGCTTCACTCATATTGAATCCACTGAACTTCCTCGGTAAATGCTCCTGTCTGCCGTCGGTGGAGAGGATGATCAGGCGGTATACCTATATTCTCCATCACCGTATATCCGAGCTTTTAAATCAACTGCAATAGACTAACTGAACTCCTAAACCAATTCTATTAAAATCCTACTACATGTAGACATCGTCTCTTCAAACTGCATGAACTGTCGACTCCCGACTCCTCCATTGTGCCTTGTGTTGTGGTGTGGCGTGTTTTTAACATTCGTTTCGTGTCGTGTGTGTTTTTAATATTCATTGTGGAACTATGTACTCCTACGCAGGTGAGTAGTATACAAAGAGTGATCTGGCAATGTTTTCACCCGGATGTAACTCTGACGTCACAATTAGTGGTATGTAAGCGTGATTGTGATTGGCTGGTGAGGAGTGGGAGGCGTGGTCTGTGTGTGGTGGGAGGTGGGACCAAGATGGCGGCCAGTTTTTGTGTCGTGTGTGGTGTGGGTACAAGATGGCGGCCAGTTTGTGTGTCGTGTGGTGTGGGTACAAGATGGCGGCCAGTTTTTGTGTCGTGGGAGGTGTGGGTACAAGATGGCGGCCCGTTTTTGTGTCGTGTGGTGTGGGTACAAGATGGCGGCCAGTTTTTGTGTCGTGGGAGGTGTGGGTACAAGATGGCGGCCCGTTTTTGTGTCGTGTGGTGTGGGTACAAGATGGCGGCCAGTTTTTGTGTCGTGTGTGAGTGTGGGTACAAGATGGCGGCCAGTTTTTGTGTCGTGTGGTAGGAGGTGGATCGTGTGGTGTGGGTACAAGATGGCGGCCAGTTTTTGTGTCGTGGGAGGTGTGTGTACAAGATGGCGGCCAGTTTTTGTGTCAGGCGTGGTCTGTGTGTGGTGGAAGGTGGGACCAAGATGGCGGCCAGTTTTTGTGTCGTGTGTGGTGTGGGTACAAGATGGCGGCCAGTTTTTGTGTCGTGTGGTGTGGGTACAAGATGGCGGCCAGTTTTTGTGTCGTGTGTGAGTGTGGGTACAAGATGGCGGCCAGTTTTTGTGTCGTGTGGTGTGGGTACAAGATGGCGGCCAGTTTTTGTGTCGTGTGGTGGGAGGTATGGATGGTGTGAGTGAGTGCAAGAATGTATTCATCCGCGGTGATGCAGTCATGTCTGGCGGTGATTCGGTCTCGGGAAAAAGCTTCCGCGGAGAAAAAGTAGTCCCTAGATAAAATGGTCCGATGGGGTCGAGTGAGGTATCAAAGTGAAGCTTAGGTGAGCGGGCATCTAATGGGCGGGATGTGGGATTGAAATATCGGCATTGTGCGCATGCGCGGTGGCCGAAGGGTATGAAAATAGCCTTTTTGGAGCTAGGGGATTGACTACTGGTCCGATGGGGTCGAGTGAGGTATCAAAGTGAAGCTTAGGTGAGGGGGCATCTAATGGGCTGGGGGTGGGATTGAACTATCGGCATTGTGCGCATGCGCGGTGGCCGAAGGGTATGAAAATAGCCTTTTTGGAGCTAGGAGATTGACTACTGGTCCAGTGGGGTCGAGTGAGGTATCAATGTGAAGCATTCATGAAGGGGCATCTGATGGACTGGGTGCGGGGTTGAATTAGGGTGATTCTGCGCATGCGCGGCGGCCAAAGGGTATGAAAATAGCCGTGTTGGAGCTAGGGGATTGACTACTGGTCCAGTGGGGTCGAGTGAAGTATCAAATTGAAGGTGAGGTGAAGGAGCATCTAATGGGCTGGATGTGGGGTTGAACTATCGGCATTCTGCGCATGCGCGGCGGCCAAAGGGTGTGAAAATAGCCTTTTGGAGCTAGGAGCGCCCCTAATGGACCAATGGGGTCGAGTGAGGTATCAAATTGAAGGTGAGGCGAAGGGGCATTTGATGGGCTGGGTATGGGGTTGAATTAGGGTGATTCTGCGCATGCGCGGCGGCCAAAAGGGTATGAAAATAGCCTTTTTGGAGCTAGGAGAGCCCCTAATGGACCAATGGGGTCGAGTGAGGTATCAAATTGAAGGTGAGGTGAAGGGACATCTAATGGGCTGGGGTGGGGTTGAACTATACCGTTTAGGTGTATTGATGATAATAAAATTTAAAGATCACATGTCCAACACATACTCACATAATGAAAGCAAGAATCGAACTTGCGTCTCCTCGAGATGAAGGATACCCGTCCAGGTTTCATTTTTTTGAGGTGTACTGAAATGCTCTCTCTAATTTATGCCACGGTATCTATTTTTACAGCTGTCAACTGTTATGGTTTGGTCACAATGTTGTCATTTTCTCCCCTATATTTAGCGTCCACAAAAAAGAAGAGTATATTACAGCAATTATGTTCAAGAAAACACCCCGCTAGAAAATTGTCTTCAAATTGTCTGTTGTTGTGGGAGTATAAAAAAAATCCTGGTCAACAGGGGCGCGTATATTTCGTGCGACGCTATGTTGCCAATGCATTGAAATTTGAATAGGTTGTCTGTATGGGTTTCAACGCAAGTATAGTACTAAAGTCTAGCTTACCTGATAAAAGAGTTTAGTCCAGATGATCTGGGGCTGTTTTTTTCCTAGGTGGGTATAACACACCATGAAGCGGGAGGTCACGTGATCAGTTCAAGGTCATATCCATTTTTTTCCATCACGGTTGTGCGCAGGTGTATGACGTCACTTCCGGTCTGCGTGAATCGGGCGTGACCTGGAAAAAGGATTGATCTGTAATCTGTGTTGTTGTTGTTGCTCCTTTTTTTTGCACTAACCCATCAGAATAGTACGTATCACGGACTACACCCGTAGAGCTACATCTGGTCTATAAAACATGTCCCTCTGGATCCCACACCTTCATTTCTACAGAGCCATGGCGGAGATCCAGCCCCATGCGACTCGCATTTTACAGCATGCCACCGCGGTGAATTCATTCACGGGTTACCGAGCAGTGGTCCGGTCCATGTTTGCAGATGGCGATGACAACGAGGGACGACGCCAGATCCCGAACGAGTTCACAGAAGCGGTCCTCCACAGAGTGCACTCGATGGAGAGGCGTGCCATCACTCACCACTACTGGACTATGACAGCCATCCTTGATGCTCGCGCTATGGACCAGGAGCGCTCACGCCGGAACCAGTGCCGGCTGGTTGGCCTCATACTAGTCTGTGCCCTATTGACCCTGGCGCTGTGGTATTGACACTATAAATACAGGGGATGAGACAGAGTGTGTGTCATTCTCCCTTCGACATTTACAGCAAGCATGTCACTACGCGCCATCCTGCCTCTTACACCCAGTGTGGGGTTATACGTCTATCAAGATAAAGTCATCCTGGTGAAAGACGATGAAGCTATTTACTGGGCGCCCGCTGAGATGCTATCGAATACGGTGACGCTACAGCGTGATGGCTGGACTAAATTTAAACGTGTGTTGAGCGGTGAGTTGGACGGAGACCTCATCCACCTGGACAATGCCATCTACGTATATTCCGACCCGCCCGTCCACATACGCCTGGGCCGCTACCAAGAGCCTACGCGAAGTATCCTCCTAAGCCCCTCTGTGTGGTCAGCCTTGGAGAAAGTAGTGCCTATTGTGGACCAGTTGTTTACACCGGACGACCGATCACCCGACCAATTGGCATGGGCTCGTGCTATGGAGGACGCCCTGGCTGAACCCCATGAACTACATGAACCCGACGACGATGCCATTGATTACCCCGCTAGACTCAGTCAGCCCAATGACATGACCACCTGATCCTTTGATCTCACGGGGTTCTCCCTATAAATACGAGAGACAGTGAAATCTGGTACCATTCACGTACTGACTATGACGGAGCATATAGTACTGGCGTATTTCAGCTTGACCCCCGAGGTTTTCCTGCACGTGTATGCGGATAAGGTCGATATCATGGAGGAGGTGGTGGGAGACACGGACCCTATACAACCGTGCCCGGCTCACATTCGTCTGTCCCGGGAGGGCTGGACCAAATTCAAACGGGTGTTGTCTGGTGAACTGGACGGCGACCTCATCCACTTGTGTCACGATGTGTACATCCGACGCGGCCATTTCTTTGCTCAATTGGCTCGGCTAGATGGAGGTACAGTGCATTTTACCCTTCACCCTGATCTATGGTCTGCATTGGAAGATGCCGTGGTGGATGTGGATGAAGTGCTTATCAAGCGGTCATCAGACGAGTTGGACTGGTCATCGACCATGGCCACTGTGGAAGTCCACGAAGAAAATCAGAAAGAAACTCCGGCCCAAGATATACCCGTTATAAATAAACGATAGAGCCAGGGTCCATCATCATTTTGTCACCATGAAGCGCTGGGAGAAGGTGTTGGATAACTTATACTACAGTCCCGACAGTCCGGCAGCCTATAGTGCATTGTCGGCTCTCTATCGAGCGGCCAAACCGCAGGGGGTACAACGTGCCCAAGTCCGAGATTGGTTAAGAAGACAAGACACCTATACCTTACATCGATCTGTCCGTCGCCATTTTCTACGGAACCGGGTCATCGTGGGAGGAATAGATGCCCAATGGCAAGCGGATTTGGTGGATATGAGCGCCTTTGCCAAACACAGCGATGAGAATCGGTATATCTTGACGTGCATCGATATCCTATCCAAGTATGCGTGGGTGGTACCCATCCGGACGAAAACGGGGGCAAATCTCATAGCGGCGTTCAAAGACATCTTCAAGACCGGGCGCAAACCTTGTATTTGCAAACCGACGAAGGCACGGAATTCCTCAACAGACCGTTCCAAGCCTTTCTCAAGAAACAGAAGGTGTTTTTCTTCCATACGTACAACGAGACCAAGGCTTCCGTGGTGGAGAGGTTCAACAGGACATCCAAAGGCCGCATGTATAAATATTTCACCTATAAGAATACAAGGCGGTACATCGATGTTCTCCCGAAACTGGTGAGGGTTACAATCGAGCCTATCATCGAAGTATAGAGAGAGCCCCCATTACCGTGACCCAACGCAATGAAGCCCAAGTCCGGCGTGTCTTGTACCCCAGGCCATCGCAGCGAACGACGAAGGCGGTGTACAAGGTCGGGACCCTGTACGGATCAGTAAAGTCAAGGGCAAGTTCGAGAAAAGTTACTTGCCCAACTGGAGCGATGAGCACTTCCTGATTAAACGGCGCCTACCCCGACAGAGGCGAGTCTATGAACTGGAAGATCTCCAAGGGGAAACGTTGCTGGGGACGTTTTACGACACGGAATTACAGCCTGTTGTAAAAACACAGCAAGACTACTAGACGGTGGAGCAGATTTTGAAAACGGAACGTCGACGTGGCAAACTGTTTCATTTCGTAAAATGGCAAGGCTGGCCCAGTTCCTTCAATTCCTGGGTCGCTGCCAACCAGGTGAAACGACTATAAAGCCAGACACCACTGCCGTCCTCCTTCATCCCACGTCCGACCCCAGTGCTATGGACCAACAGCAGCTGCCTCCGAAGACAGCGTCTCGCAAAACGCGCAAAGCGCAAGTGGGCTTTGGGGTGCTATTGCTAACCCTGCTGAGTGTGTTGTACGGAGGTGTGTTTTCCGACGTAGCCTATGTCAGTACGTTACTTAACCAACTGAGAACACCAGCCATCAGTGAAACGGGTCTACAGAGAGCACCAGTCGTATCGAGCCCAGTCACCACCACCACCACACCCCGAGTACAAGCCACGTCGAGCTCTACACTTACACCAAGTACACCTACTACGTCTCAAGACCCACCGGATTTCATCCCTCACAGTGAACCGACCACCCACGTTGTACCCACCCCCAGCACCATCTCTGAACGTGAACAGAGAACGACGACCGACGTTGTACCCACCACCACTCCAGTTCACTCGTACGAAATTTACAAGAGCGGGTTACCACGACAACGGATACACCTCAAACCATGGACCCTGGGTGGCAGCATCCCTTCACCTGCGTCATCGCAGGACCGACGGGCTCCGGCAAAACGCACTTCGTCAGGAAGCTCCTTCAACACGCCGACAGCATGATCACTCCACCCATTGCCCGAGTCGTGTGGTGTTACGGAGAATGGCAGGAAGCGTATGCAGCAATGCCCCACATCACGTTCGTGGAAGGCCTACCCAACCTGGCCGATTTGGAACCCGACACCTTGGTGGTTCTGGATGATCTTATGGCGGAGACGGATGCACGGGTCACCCAACTCTTTACCAAAGGCAGCCATCATCGACGGCTCAGCATCATCTACACTGTGCAGAATCTGTTCAGTAAAAACAAAGAACATCGGAATATCAGCTTAAATGCCCACTACCTGGTGGTCTTCAAAAACCCGAGAGATACCACTCAACTGCTGCACCTGGGGAGACAGATGTATCCCGGCCGCACACCGTTTGCGTTGGAAGCCTTCAAAGATGCCACAACCCCTCAGCACGGGTATATGCTGTTCGACCTCAAGCAAGCCACCCCCGACCACCTTCGACTACGGACCGGCATCTTTCCCGGAGAGACCCACCACGTGTACATGCAAAAATAATGTAAACACATCCACAGTGGCGCCCCCAGCTGGGGTCTGTGTGTTTGATGATGGGGGAATAATAAAAAAGAATGAATACCACAGCAGGGTTGACTTTGTCTGTGAGGTGGATAAAAAGGGCAGAGTTGTGGGTTCTAGCATTAGTTGTACAGGATGTCTGCGCGAGAAGACCAAGTTGGCCAAGCATAAGACAGGTCTCCGAACCCTAGTCCACAAGCGGGTCCCTCAAACACAAAAGAAAAAGGTGTTACAGAAAGGCGGCTTTCTCGGGGCCATCTTAGCACCGTTGGCCGCTTCCGTGTTGGGTCCAGTATTGGGTGGACTCTTCGGCCGACAATGAACCACACGAAAAAAATGGTCCTCGTCGAACCACGGTTCCTGCAAAACCTCCAATCACCCTACCCTGTCCCACCTACGGTGAAGACCATAAACAGCCTCGATGGAGAGATGCAACAGATCTTACAGAGACCGGGGTTAAGCGACAGTGAGAAAGTACAACGGTACAATGAGACGCTTCAACAGTACATGACGTTCATGGACCAATACAAAACCCTGTCTACCCCAGCAACAGCACCACCACCACCACCACCACCACCACCACGTGACAGACCGCTGACCTCAGCACCGTTCCAACAGCCGGGTGAGGTAGCCCCCACAGCCCCACAGTGGGTGGAAGACGAAGTGCTGAAGAGTGTACCTGCCTCGTTCAAGAAACAAGCTGGCCTGGTATTCCAACGGATGAAACAGAATCCTAACATGACTTGGAATGATAAAGGCGAACTCCTGGTACAGAATCAGGTGGTCCCCGGCACCCACATGACGGATTTAGTGAATGATCTGATGCGTCAACGCAGATCGCACACCGATCCTCGAGGATGGGAGGTCTTCGCTCAAGGCTTGAAAGACATGCATGTACCACAGGAATTGGTGGGGAACCCCCACCGCTGGGCCTTTATGCAGCAAACCCAGCAATCGCCGAGTCGTGCACCACGACTCTCACCACAACCTTCTTGGGAATCCGAATGGGAACCGGAGTCACCCCCCAAAACTCCACCACCATCACAACGGTCACCTTCTTTTCAGACCTTTAAGAAACCACCCTCGATCAGGACACCCCACATCTCCAGAGCCGTGACACGTAGCAAGTCAACGCGACGAACACGACGCCGGACACAACCGCCCAAGGCGTGGAAGACCTATTAAAACCAACAGCAGCAGCAGGACAGCTCAGTCGCCATGTTTTACCTGACCCTACCCAGTAACAGTTCGCTGGATGTGTTTCCTGACAACACCGTGGCCAAGTACGTCACCCAGTTACCGCAACCGTTACATTTACCTGGCCGCTGGGAATGTGCCCTCGTGGATATCCAATACCCTTACTCGTGGTACAACGTGCGAGCCAATGAAGTGTGGTACGAGGTCACCTACGAAGGCAAAAACACCCGGCTCACCCTGCCCGAAGGCCAATACGATACCCCCAAAGAGTTCATGGGTGGGCTGTCAAGACTGATGCATGATAAGGCGCTACGGGGGGTGACGGATAGTGCAACACGCCTGATAGCCTTGCGCTTCAAGAGAAACGTGTTCTTCGATGTCAACGTACACAACGACAAGGCACAGCTTACCGTCACCGATACCGTGAATGTGAAACTCAGTCCTACACTACAGCAAATGCTGGGTTTCGATCTACAGACGTTCGCTGGTCCCAACCAACACCATGGCGAGATGCCGATGGATATGAAGTCGGGTATGTACGGACTCTACGTCTACTCGGACGTGGTGGACAACCACATCGTGGGCGATATCAACACACCTCTGTTACGGGTGGTCCCCATTAAAAAGACGTATGGCGATCAAGTCACCCACAGTTTCAACCATATCATGTACCTGCCCGTACGACATACCGATATCAACACGATCACGGTGGATATAAGAGATGACACGGGACGACCGGTGGCATTCGAACGAGGAAAAGTGGTGCTGACACTTCATTTTCGACAAGCACGTGCTCCTCACTTTGCATAATGAAAGTACCTTACGAGTGCGATGCACGCAGCTATGCCGACTATTATGCCCAACAGGCCGGGGGTGGCTTTCCGGTCTTTAGCGGTGCACGCATGCAACGAGGACATGGACTGGGGAACATACTCGGCAGCATTGTGAAAACGTTCCTGCCCTTGGTGACGCGGGGTGTGAAAGCAATCGGCAAACAAGCGGTACGCAGTGGACTGCAAGTGGCCGGTGATGTCTTGGGGGGTACGGCACCCCGACAAGCCTTGAAACGACGGGCCAAAGAAGCGGGAGGCGTCTTGGTGGCCAAAGCACAACGCACCGTAGGGAATAAAAGAGCTGCCCCACCGAGATCACGCACCAGTCGACGACCGACCCAGCGACGACGCACATCCAAGAAGACCCGGGATATCTTTTCTTAAAACATGGCCTTAATCCACGCCGAGTCCTGCCCCTCCACCAACAGTGAATTTGATTTGTGGACCGTGCCGCCCACACAAACCAGTGTCGAACAAGGATTATGGGTGGAGCATCTCCCGCTCTCCAGCATCAACGAAACCGGGCCCATCGAGTTCACCATCAGTAATGCGGATACGGCCTATGTGGATTTAGCCCATACCTACTTGTATGTGAAAGCCAAGGTGGTCAATGGAGCTGGCACCAGAATCGCTGACCAAGCAACGGTGGGCCCGACGAATCTCTGGCTGCACTCGATGTTTCAGCAGGTGGATATTTTTCTCAGCGACAAACTCATCAGTGACTCCACCAACACGTACCCCTATCGAGCCTACATCGAGACACTGTTGTCGTATGGCCGAGAGGCTAAAAAATCTCAGCTGACAACCGCTTTATTCTACAGGGACACGGCCGAGCACATGGACACGGCGGACAATGGGGGATATAACAAACGGAAGGCTTTCACTGCGAACAGTGCCTCGGTGGATATGATGGGTCGACTGCATGCAGACATGTTCATGCAAGACCGGTACCTCTTGAACAAGACCCCCATCAAAATCCGACTGATACGGGCGCCTCCCACCTTCGCCTTGATGGCCACTAACGTAGAGGGGCATGTAGCGGACTATAAGATTGTCATCCAAGACGCAGTCCTGTATGTCCGAAAAGTGAAACCGAATCCAGCCGTTCAATTGGGACACATGAAAGCCTTGGAAACAAAACCAGCCCAGTACCCTATCCGACGTGTGCAAACCAAAGTGTTCTCTGTGCCTGCTGGAAATATGGGCGCCAACAAAGAAAACCTGTTCCTGGGGGAACTACCCAAGCGATTGATCCTGGCCTGTGTGGAAAATACCAGTTTCAGCGGAGCCTACCCAGAGAATCCGTTTGACTTTAAACATTTCGGCATCAATTTTGTGGCCCTGCATGTGGATGGACAACAGGTCCCAGCCACGGCCTTAACCCCGAACTTTGGGCGGAGGAATTTCATTCGAGCCTATCAGAGCCTGTTTACAGCCACCGGTCAAATAAACCAGGACGAAGGGAATATGATCAGTCGGGAGGACTACGCGAACGGATACACGTTGTTCTGTTTCGATCTGACCCCCACCTTAGAGAACGACCATCAGCTGGCCCTGGCCAAGCAAGGCAACTTACGGTTGGAAATCCACTTTGCACGAGCCCTGGCGACCACCGTCAATGTGATCTGCTACGCCGAGTTTGACAACATCATTCAAGTGGACAAGGCGCGCAACGTCCTGTGTGACTTCTCCACCTAACATGGATACAGACCAGATAACCACCGTGCTGGAGAATGACCCAGAGACACGTAGGGTCTTTCAAGGGGTGTTCGCCCGAGATGTGTTTCCATTAGACCGTATGTATCCGGCTGCTTACGTTCTCAACACGGACCCGATGGATCGACCCGGTGAACACTGGGTGGCCGTGTACTTGACAGAACAGCAGGGGGAATACTTTGACCCGTACGGTCTGCCACCCCTCCATCCCGATTTAACAGACTTCATGGATCAAGGCACAGAGACGTGGTGTTGGAACAGTCAAACGTTGCAAAGCCTGACCAGTGGCGTGTGCGGACAATATTGCTTGTTTTACCTGTACCATCGATGCCGGGGAAGACCCTTATCTACTATCGTACAGATGTTTGACGAGTACCCCCAGGCCGAGGACCGCGATGTACTCGTCTATGACTGGGCCGCCCATCATTTCAATGTACAAGCCCCGTTCTGGGCTTAAGTTAATGACAAGCCCCTTGTTCTGGGCTTCAATGTACAAGCCCCTTGTTCTGGGCTTCAATGTACAAGCCCCTTGTTCTGGGCTTCAGTTAATTACAAGCCCCTTGTTCTGGGCTTGAGTTTTCACGTGGTTGTTCTCACGTTGTTGTTGTTCACTGAATAAAAAAAAAATGAGATCTCACCAAAAAACCCTGTCTTGTGTGTTTTATTCCTAATGCATCAATGCCCAATGTGGAGATTCAGTCAAACTGAAATCAGTGGTGTAGGATGGGGTCAAAATGTAACCCATCAAGTTTAGAAGGCAAGAGCACTATAGTAAAAAATAGAGAGCCAATGAAATCAGCCTACAGACCAAGTACGTGTCTTTGGTCTAGGTTTGGAGCGGGCATTTCATTGAGGTACGTGTATACGGTGAGTGAAGAGACTCGTCCAACACGTATAGATTATGACTATAAGTTCTATGAGCATAATGCATGAAAGTGGCTTTGAACACCGTATTAGTCAATCAGTGGCCTAGAATGGAGCCAAAGGTAACCCATCCATGTCCAGAAAAACATTACCCGGGTGTACAAGAACCCAGATGTAGGCGCGGACGTCAGCGAAAGCACACCGTGAATACCCCAATTCGATTGGCTGATTGTTCGATCGCTGATTGGTTCTTTTTCTCGACCGCTGATTGGCTCTTTTTCTCGACCGCTGATTGGTCCAAATGGAACTGCCCATCTTTCCCAGGTTCATCTAGAATCCCCCCTTTTTTGTGCTCAAGCTCTGACTATAGCGATGCCGCAACATTGTCTCATTGGACATTGGACCGTCTGACCTGGAGGTGACCCTTTGACCTTTTGACCCGCGTCCGCGCGCGCACTGCCGGGGATGACGCGGGATGACGCGCGCGCGCGCGCGCTGCGGGGCGCTGGGGCGGGGCGGGAAAACACCCCGGCGGTTGAACATTGGAACTCTTGTGGGTTTGGAGGATGAACATACGGACGTCTAAGGGAAAAAATTGGAACTCTTCTATGTTTGGAGGTAGTGTTTAGTGAAAACCCGGAAGTGACGTCACAACCCACGTCACCTGCGTATATACTCCTGTAAAATAGAGCCGATTTTATTTCTTTGGAAGGGGCAAGGTCAATAGGACTTGCGCTTTTTATACTACTAAACTGTGAAGTAGATTACATCTTACATAGGCCTTAAGGCCGTGATATGCATATGAAGTATTCTGGGGCATGGTCAGTACTTTCCAATTTTCCCTTCGTCTACTACTCGCCGATTTATATTTTCAATGAATACAAGGTTGTCTTGAGAAATATATCTCAAAATATGTGTACTTCCTATTTCCCGCAGGAATTTATGGAATATCAATTCTTTCCGCAATAAACTTACAATTTACTGGCAATGGTAACGAAATTCTCCGTGTCAATTTGAGGTGGATATGAAAACGCACTGACTCACACGTGCACTGGCAACAATTCGCTACAGTGTAATGAAATGTGTTCATTTTTTAGGCGCCCATTTTCTACAACCTTTATTAATATGCACACACATATGTTTTTCTTATAGTTCATTGGCTGAACCGCGAGGCCGGGGGAAAAATATCAAACTAATTTCGTCTCGCGAGCAGCGTGTGCGGTGAACGCAAGCCAAACAGCTCAGCAGTTTTACCGGACAGGCCAATGAATGGCATGTTATTTTGACTCGATTCATACGCTCGACTCTTCAAAATGGACTTGAAGAAGACGTTATGCGGGAACTGAAATCAATTTCTTGAAACTTTTGCTCACCGTGTGCGCTGAAACAACAACAGAGCTGACAGGCAATTGAGGCCGTTAGCTCAGCTGATATCTCTCGTGTGCGCCGGATTTTATACCGAAGGAAATATCTGTGAATTTCGATTAGCATACGAATGCATGGTGATGAAGGCTTCATGGTGTGTTATACCCACCTAGGAAAAAAAACAGCCACAGATATGCATCAAACACCCGGGAGTATGGGATATAGGTATACATCTGGACTAAACTCTTTTATCAGGTAAGCTAGACCTACTATACTTGCGTTGAATCCCATGCAGACAACCTATTCAAATTTCAATGCATTGGCAACATAGCGTCGCACGAAATATACGCACCCCTGTTGACCAGGATTTTTTTATACTCCCACAACAACAGACAATTTGAAGACAATTTTCTAGCGGGGTGTTTTCTTGAACATAATTGCTGTAATATACTCTTCTTTTTGTGGACGCTAAATATAGGGGAGAAAATGGCAACATTGTGACCAAACCATAACAGTTGACAGCTGTAAAAATAGATACCGTGGCATAAATTGGTTGTGTGTCCCAACTAATCTATTGAGAACGTTTTGTTTGATTTTTTGAGAAATATATATTGTTGTGTTCTGAAACTTATGTCACTGGTAAAATGCAATTATTATAGTATTCATTCAAAATATTAGCAAACAACATTCTGTAGAACTATCTGTTTGAAACATTTTCTGTTTTGGGTGTCATTCTCTGGGTTAAATATTGGCGTCAGCCATTGTTGATTTGGACCAGTTCAATACTCGTAGGTTTGATAGGCATTCTTTTCCATTCATGGAATTTTTACAGTTCCACAGTGTCACAAAACAACAATAATGCCATGATGTCACAATAAGACGTTACAAAGACAATTTATCAATACTGACCACAGTAGCAACGTCATAGCGTTGACCCTGACGTCACAATAGAAAATGACAACCTCCCACTCCTATGCACATATGGGAACAGTCCCCCTCAGCCTTGGCGACGTCAAAATTTAACCCAGAGAATGACACCCAAAACAGAAAATGTTTCAAACAGATAGTTCTACTGAGTGCTGTTCGGTAATATTTTAACTGAATACTATAATATTTGCATTGTACTAGTGACGTAAGTTTCAGAACACAACAATATATATTTTTCCAAAAATCGGACAAAACGTTCTCAATAGATTAGTTGGGACACACAATAGAGAGAGCATTTCAGTACACCTCAAAAAAATGAAACCTGGACGGGTATCCTTCATCTCGAGGGGACGCAAGTTCGATTCTTGCTTTCATTATGTGAGTATGTGTTGGACATGTGATCTTTAAATTTTATTATCATCAATACACCTAAACGGTATAGTTCAACCCCACCCCAGCCCATTAGGTGTCCCTTCACCTCACCTTCAATTTGATACCTCACTCGACCCCATTGGTCCATTAGGGGCTCTCCTAGCTCCAAAAAGGCTATTTTCATACCCTTTTGGCCGCCGCGCATGCGCAGAATCACCCTAATTCAACCCGACACCCAGCCCATCAAATGCCCCTTCACCTCACCTTCAATTTGATACCTCACTCGACCCCATCGGACCATTTTATCTAGGGACTACTTTTTCTCCGCGGAAGCTTTTTCCCGAGACCGAATCACCGCCAGACATGACTGCATCACCGCGGATGGATACATTCTTGCACTCACTCACACCATCCATACCTCCCACCACACGACACAAAAACTGGCCGCCATCTTGTACCCACCTCCCAACGACACAAAAACTGGCCGCCATCTTGTACCCACACTCACACACGACACCAAAACGGGCCGCCATCTTGTACCCACACTCACACACGACACAAAAACTGGCCGCCATCTTGGTCCCACCTCCCAACGACACAAAAACTGGCCGCCATCTTGTACCCACACTCACACACGACACAAAAACTGGCCGCCATCTTGTACCCAACAAAAACTGGCCGCCATCTTGTACCCACACCACACGACACAAAAACTGGCCGCCATCTTGTACCCACCTCCCACACGACACAAAAACTGGCCGCCATCTTGTACCCACATCACACACGACACAAAAACTGGCCGCCATCTTGGTCACCACACTCACACACGACACAAAAACTGGCCGCCATCGACGACAAAAACTGGCCGCCATCTTGTACCCACACTCACACACGACACAAAAACTGGCCGCCATCTTGTACCCACACCACACGACACAAAAACTGGCCGCCATCTTGTACCCACACTCACACACGACACAAAAACTGGCCGCCATCTGGTACCCACCTCCCACCACACATCACTCACGCATGCGCACATCCACACTTATGACGTCACACCAAGTTCTGCGCATGCGCAGTGAGGCGCTAGCCTATCAATTTGCGGGCTACCTACTACTCAGGTGCTCCTTTACAGAGGAGGGACGTACCAACTGAACTCAACTGAACTGAACTATGACGGATTTTTGTTTCAACGACCTTGCTCTTGACGAGGTCCAGTCAATCAGCGAGACCTTTTCTCGCTTAGACCAATCAATAACGTACTGTTCCAATGCAGACAGGACTATCTTCTGGTAGGCCTTCAGGTTTATTCTTCTCGGCTCTCTATGTTTAGGTCCCTTCATCAGGAGTATTTTTTATGTCCTTATCACTCACTATATCAGGGTTACCAGTCAATATGTTTGAATGGTATATAGATAAATTCGACGATTCACAATCACAACTATAGCCTCCCGACGTGTATCAGTTCCAGATGTCCGGGGAGGGCGTGAGGGTGTGTTATGCGTCTTCCTTTTTGGTGGCCAATACCAAAACGAAGACCGAAAATGGAAGACCCTGAAGCTGGGATTACATTAGCTGCTCTTTTTACATGTCCTGCTTTGTTATAACCTGGGGCGGACTTTATTCTCGAGGTATACTTGATCGGTAATTGCTGTCTGCACTAAGATTATAAAGGGAACTAAATTTCCCGGGAGACTATGTTTCCTGCACCCGTCATGACAGTTACCTGGAGTTTACACGTCCGGCAAAATAGTAACCATGGGGGGGGGGGGGATTTATTTCCGAGTTATACTTGATCGGGAATTATTGTCCGCACCAGGACTAAAAAGTGGACTGAAATTCTCGGGGGGCCGTGGTAAATGCATCCCACACCCTCACGCCGTCCCAGGCATCACACGACCCAGAAATCCCAGGGTGTTCGTTTTGTTTTTTTCCCATGTGTTTTGAGAGGGTCAATACCAAAACGAAGACCGAAGATGGAATTACAAGACATATAAGGGAAGTGGGAAGAGGTGCCGACATTCTGACAGTCACATGACTTCACAGTATAGTCTTCCGGTTAACCTATAGCACATACCAAGAATCTAACGATTCGTGATATGTGTTGTATCTCAGGTACGCTTTTATTGTACCTGTCCATGTGGCAACTTGGATGATATGACCACACGGCCCCTAGCACCGGCATAAGCGGTATTAGATACAAATCTAGAGAGCTATGATGGAAATGCTCTGACAACTCGTATACTGGTAATTGGTGAGCTGTTTCGCTGTGACAACTCGTACACTGGGGATTGGTGAGCTGTATCGTCGTCAGATGAAAATAACGGCATTTAACACAAATGACTAGTCTGTAAGGCCCGACGTCGACCACTTGATGGGCTCTTTTGGGGAAGGGTCTTCGTTTCGGCAACACTCTCCATCTCTATTTCAATCTGATTAAAACCGGACCTAAAAATAACGCTCCTCATCTGACATGTCGCTGAATTCAGATCGGAGTCTAACACTGGAGTTTCCGTGTTCGGAGACAAGTCAGGGTCACGTGCATAACATACCTCATGTTGCGAAGTGGGGCGACAGGCCTGCGATCAGAAAAGTAAAACTCATCTTCTCGGCTATTTTAGCTTGTTTCGTCAAATCAATATATAGAAACGATGATGATGTTCAATTGAATTTAGATAGATCTATCAATTGAAAAAGACATTTCATAATAAATGTTACGAGGCAAGAATCACCAGGCCAACTTGCCTCCCTCGCCGCAGCTGTGGTCCGAGCTTGCGTGTGAGGCCCGTCTCATGTTGTGGACTGGGGCCGTCTCATGTTGTGGGCTGGGGGGCGCCAGGTGGAAAGTAAAACTCATCTTCTTTAGCTCGTTTCACCAGATGAATATGTTATTCTCTATGAACGGTGATGATGTTCGATTAACATAAATAAAATTTCGAAATATCTATCAATTAGAATCACGAAGTCAACCTATCTCCCCCGAATCAGCTGTGGTCTGAGCTTGACGTTTCAAAAACACATCCCAAGGTGGGGGAGAACCAATCAGCACTCAGCACAGGAAAATGGGAGTGATGGTCCCAGATCTTAATTAGCGATAAATCAGAGGGGGAGCGGTTTTTTAAGATCTGGTTTTAATCAGATTGTCTTCATTTGAGATTGCCACTGGAAGGTTCAATATAAAGCCTGTTGGTTATGTGACATCACTAGAGAGGAAAATTAAGCGCAAGATTTCTTCTTGATCCCTTTCATAGAAATCTATCAAATGTATTTTTGATTGAGAAACACTGGCCATAACATCGATTTGCTGGATAAAAGAACCCCGTAGAAAGCAGGATGAAGCTGTGGACGTGCACCAAGTTACACCCTACTGAATCAACAAGTATGATTATAGGTGAAAACCGCCGGTCACGTGTCAAATTACAGTCAATGGTAGGTTTTCCAGTACTTTCGTTATCAAGCGTGGGCGTGTGTCTGACCAGACGACAGTGACCACAGCCGAAAATGAACGATTTTCATCATATCGATGACAGGTATGGTTACTGGTGTCCAGTCATATTTTGAAAGAGAAATATCGTACTATATTGTCACCAAACGTAGGGTTATTACTATTTCAAGTTAACAAAAATTTTAAACATTTTTGCGGCGAGAGGTGTTTTTAGGTGTTGGTAGACAGTCCATTGTAGGTATTAGCATCGAATTATAGTGTGAGGAAATGAGCACAAAATGAACACGTGGGAACTTACTACCTGCCTCATGTATCACTGACTCATTCATCTCTCGATTCCTTCCACTTGTGTGTGTTTAAGAGGAATATGGACCATTAATAGTATATTCTCTGTCTGTCTGATATTACGACAGTCCATTGTATCATCATCGGACCGATCGACAGTCCATTGTAGGTCAACATGCACTTGTGAATGATGCACAGAGAGCACATCGTCTGATCTAATGATTCGCCAAATGGACTGTTGCCAAGACAAATGGTAGCTACAATGGACTGTCGACATATCTGATATATAATCACATGCTGCCTCATTATAACATTGCAGCTGTTATGCGGCTTCAATGTGAAGTGATTCAACCTACAGTTCATGGTCGCATGACAAATGGACTGGTGCATTCACCTATAATCACATTTGTCGATTCAGTAGGGTGAAGTTACCTCTGTTTCACTCTATTCACTGGATTCGCTGAATATGACTGAACCCTGACTTTTTGTGCAGTAGACCCATCAGCTGAACATATTCAAAATGGTTTGGGGATAACTCGTCGCATAGTCGATGCTAGGCGTTCCATCAGCTACAGTCAAGGTAGTGATAATTTTATGATGCAAGCGTCATATCCGACATTCTGTATCCAGCCGTTGACAATGAGGAATTCCCGCATGCTTTAATCAGAAGAGATTTTCCAAAAACAATCTAAGCAATATTGTTCAATCTATCGTATGTAGAGTGATTAAGAATGATTAGGCACAGACCCTCTACCCGAGAACTCAGAGCTCTTATTAGCCAGAAACTGTCTTCATCTCAACTAGGAGATAAACTGTTCAGATGATTTGGGGAAAATCAGTCATGGAGAACACGTTCACCCTGGCCTGTTCGCCATCCACCAAGACGATTGCCTCTCAGCAAACGCCAATAAAAACAACTTCCAAGCTGTTTTCTCAAACTCTCCAGCAGATCAGTGAGAGAAAACGAGTAAACGATTCAAGTTCGATATTCACTACCGGTTCTACACACGAGATATATCAGTTCACTGTATTGCCCTTGGGGGTGTTTGAAAGCTGACGGAGGACGTCCGGAGGGGCCTGCAAGAGATTGGGTCATATACTTGAACTCCCGCTGAAGGCTTCTAACGTTATGTCTTTTATAGCGGTAAGTTGGATGCTTTCAGACACGAAAACATGTAAGGAGCTGACCTTGGTCCGTATTCATTTCATTTGCTATCTATCCGTGGATTCGTAGACATCGCCAGACTACTGTAAGCCCTGGTAGAGGGAATATTGAATTATGAGCTAACTGATGAAGGAGGCATTCAGATCTCCACCAATCCTAGCATATCCAGTGGCCGAGGGTTCCTTCATCTCGGATATCAGACTTGCCATCATCCAGTTTATGAGTTACGAGAAAAAAACAAATGCTTCGGCGATGACCATCAACAACAGACGAGCCTGTTTGGTAGCCCAATTCCGAGTAGAAAATTGCATACGGTAGTTGGTATGACTGGCATACACGTCGCCAATGACACCATTACCATGGTCACACAGGACCGGCACATTATCCGACACGGCCACCTCGCCTAACACAAAAATGAGAGGTTCTACGATCGGCTTTCAAACGCCATGCGGCTCCACAAAATATTCAATTACTCTAATGCTGTCAAGACGTTTGTCTGGGACATATACACATTTGGGGGCTATAGTTGTGATTGTAAATCGTCGAAGTTTATCTATACACCATAAAAGCATATTGTGACTAGTAACCATGATAGAGTAAGTGAGGAGACGTGAAAACACTCCTGATGAAGGGACCTAAATATAGAAATCCGAGAAATATAAAACATGAAGGCGGACCAGAAGATAGCCCTGACTGCACTAGATGAGTATGTTATATGAGTGGTCAAAGCGAGAAAAAGTTGAACATACAGTACAGACGAGTCGCCAGTTCCGACCCACCAAAGTGAAATTTGCATCTGTTTCAGAAGGAAATGGTTTGATTGGCATATTCATTATCTTGGTCGCCGTACAAATGTCTATTGCCTTTATTAACAAACTAACTTATAGCTGGGGATAAACTGGACTGCAGGGAAAATAAAATTACATTTCTTAATGAGAGGTGTCAGTTCCGACCCACTGTCGCCAGTTCCGATCCAGCCTGTTGAGAAACAGTTTTGACATTGACCTTTGACCCAGATATAAACAAATGTAATTGTCAACATGATAAATTTTCCGCCAAAATAGGGTCCTAGCTGGATATTTCGTTTTGAATGTCTTCATCTCATAAGTGAACATCTGACGTTAAAGAATGCGGATTGGGGGTGATAGTGATATGGTCGAGCTAATCATATTGGCAAGATATATTGGACACTGAAATAACTCCGATGGCTAATAAGCGTATACTCACTCAAAAATGATGATAAATCAACGGTACTTCTACTTATTTCACCTCTGAATAGCAGATTAAAGAGACGAAATGCTAATCAGAACTCGAGTTACGATTTTACGTAGTGATCGCTGCGTTCTCAAGACATTTTCAGGCCATGGTACGACCCAGCTTGGCCATCCATGGATGATGGTGGTTCGGAACTGGGTCCGTCAGTTGATGTCAACAATGGGGCAGGTAGCCTTTAGAGAGACACCCCAGTAAATAAATTTATGACAGATACATAGTACCATATGATAATTATATGTGAGAAACAAAATATCAAAACTTTGATAGGAAGCGCTGGCAGACGACACGGTTTTTGACCAACGGCGAGTCCTGGTGTTTGTACTTAGACCGATGTAGTCGTGTGTATGAAGTGGGTTTGCAAAGCTGTCTCCTAACAAAATCAGTGAATGCATAATATAATTTAACCATGATTGAGAGGTTGATCAACTTGCTTGAATACACCAAATGTTTTATGATTTCGCGTGATCGTGGTTATGACAAGAAGCAATATTTTTGGAAGTGGGTCGGAACTGACACTGGATCGGAACTGGCGACGTCACTGTACTCGCTGACTGGCTGGACCCCACCAAGAACAACGTTGTTGAGACAATCCGCCATACTGACAGTAGTACCCTTCCCCAAGCAAAACAAGTACTGAGAAACCTCAATTCGCAAGAAGTTCTAGCAAATCTCCAGGGTAAATTCGTCATAGTCCCAGCAGACAAAGCTTCAAATAATGTAATATTCATTTGTAAATATTACTATTACCAAGTGTTGGTTAGGGAATTGAGTATATGCGCACCATCGCCGAATACGTCTACTTACTCTCAAACAGCATTTACTCTGGGTGATTTATACAACAACCACAAAACGTTTCTCAAGAAAAGAGGTATTTGTCTGTCAACCACTCATAACGATATACCGAAAGTGTACTGGACTCCTAAAATGCATGAATCACCATACAAAGCTAGATTCATAGCTGGCTCTTGAAAATACACCACCAATTACAAGCGTCTGGTCCGTCATTTATAATTCAGACGTCGTCCATTAAAGAATATCCGCGTCCATACTCCAAAGTCTTATTCCATATTCCAAATCACAGCATTGGCACCAAATTAAAAACAATCATCATAGTATACATAAACATAGGCTAGTTTCCTACAAGAGAGAAGCGGTCAACAGTTTTCAATGATGCCGGAAAGACATGATGTTCCAAAAATATCAAGTCCTTATCGCTGATCAGTATTCTTAATCCATAAGGAAATTAGGGTTACCATAATTAAGTTTATGTGAGGATCAACAAGGTCGCTTTCTTATGTTGACGTGATTATAGTTTTATTGTAACTGTTGATTGTGAGTTATGGCCCTTATATTAGACTCTCCAACTTTGTAACACGAGGTCGGTGTTTCCTCGGCTACCTGGAATTTGTTTCTGGGAAATGTCAGTGATGGATTTGGTTTCTCCAGTTTGCTACAGAAATGTAGGGAACGTCACGTTTAAGTTTTTCCAGTCCCACAGATTCGGACAATCTGGGTCACGAGGTCGCGCCGAACGGGGTGTCGCTGAACAGTCGAAATCTGGCCCCTGACTCATGACAACCACTGAGGACCTGTTGGCCTTTCGGATCCATACATCAAGGACCCGACTGGTGTTACGAATGTGTAATGACTACACTAGTAGACACTCTTTGCAAGATATGCTGGGATGCGTTGTTGGATGAAGCGTGGGATGTCCCCTGCATATCCGTAAACTGGGTGAGTTCGTCGGGTGGTTCAAAATCAAATGGGGTCCACATTTATCATGCGTTACTGTGTCGCAATTTATATTTAGCCTAAATTCCAGTCAATTTTATCAATGTTATTAGCTTGGATGCTAGCCCTTATACGGTTATCACTGATTATCATTACCGTCGTGATATAGCTGAAAAAATGTTGAAAGCGACGTTAAACCCTATTCACTCACTCACTCACTCACTGATTATCAGCCTATACTTGTGAATCACAAGGTGATCACATTAGTCTGAAATTATTTCCATATTTTGGTTATGTATAATGAAATTCAGTAAATAAGAAATTAATTTGTAAACATTTGAATTTTCATAGTGTCCTATAATTGTACAATTCACCGTACTATCATTACTATTGATGCTGTTTTAGAATCAAACTGTTTGATAGAATTTATACACTCTTCAGACTTCTCCTTTTCATACTTTAAATCTCGTGTCAGAGTGTGTACTATTAATATGCTTATGGAGACTTTCATTAAAAGCTGCACCTTGATGGACCATCAATTGTTGACATAAATTCCAATGGTAAGCATGGAAAGTCATTGAACTATACTCACAGTGCTGGTGTGCACTATAAGCATGCATTATGCAACATTCCAATTCGAGCATGCACTTGAGTACATATCGGTCTATTTCTCACACTTAGTGGCCATGTTCATCATACTACTGCTTGTTAACATTGATTGATTGGGCTGATATATCAGTTGAGCGATTTGCCACAGACCCTAAGACATTTGTCATAATTTGGGGAATTGACTTTTCATGTTCTTTTTATTTTAATAAAATTAATCACTGCAATGTTTTTGGAAGAGAAATGGTCTTCCAGTGGAAGCAGTTAATACCATAATATACATGGTTTCTAGACCTAGGGTAGGTTGCCCATTAGCCTTTGTTCACTATTTATAATTATGAATTGTCATGCACTTATACATGGCAAATTCGGTGCTTTGTGAGCTCTAAATCTCTATTCTTAAAATATCTAAGAGACTAATTTCAAAATCATGGTGAGTGGCTGTGAATTTGTTAAAAACTTAGCTAAATTCAACTTACATGAAGATATTTGAGAATTTGCACACTTTTAAACTGAAGCACCTAAAATTTCAGAGGCATTTCTGGCATGGCATATTTTAATTGATTGCGATTACAGGGGAGGTTGACCCCATTTGCTAATGTACATTGTACACAGCTATTGTAATTGCTGGGGAGGTTGACCCCATTTGTCACTTTTGTTCAAGGGGAGGTTGACCCCTTGCAGGTATGGAAATAAGGGTCAGTGATCAGCAATAACTAATCAAATTTGGACACTAACCAATCCAAATTCCATAGTGATAAAACATGGATAAATATTTTGCTGATCAAATTCAAAGCTTTTAATAATGATCTCTGATCAAATTATTTTCCCTTATCTCCAACCCTGCCTTGGCCACTGTACATTGTACATGGCTATTTACAGGGGAGATTGGCCCCTTGTTACCATGGTACATAGTGACTGTACATGGTATTATTTAGTGACTGTGATTCCTGGGGAGGTTGACCCCAGTGTAATTGCAGGGGAGGTTGACCCCATTTGTCACTATTTATTACAGGGGAGGTTGACCCCTTTTGCCATTGCACTGTATTAATCGATAAGACACTTGGGCACGTTGACCCTATTGTTTTGATTTCATGTTTAACACAATTTTGTGAAATCCTATCCTATCCTATCAAATCTAAAACTTCCTTATGTAACCTTTTCACATATGTGAACAGGCAACCCTAGAAAATATTGTGGGTGGCCTTATATTATGATCTGATTTTTTTTCACAAGTATATGACATTTATCCAGTTTATATGAGGAAGACCCAATTTGTCACAGTGTTGACACAATTTGCTGCTCTTAGGTTGACCCTTATTTGTCACACTCACAGTAGTGCCACTTGTGGTTGTAAATACGGGAGGTTGACCCACTTGCTACACTCAGAGTAGTGACTCTCATTCATAGCTGTTTTAAATACAGAAGGTCCAGGGCCTGAACATACAGATTGTTTCTCAAGTGCTCTGTATCTACATTGCCTAGTTACCATTTAGACATTACTGTTCAATCCTGAATTCATGAATCCAGGACATCAGGAAATGAATCGCATGCCCAGAATGTGGATACTGCGTTATATCTCTATAATTACAGATCCTGTTGTGTCTGCGGACGATTTTGGATGTTGGGAAGCCCAGGTGATTTTTTATCCCATTCCGCTGTCCAGTCACTCCTATCCTGTTTGGACCCTCTGCTCCATTGTATATTCATGAGATGGAGACCTATCATCGACTGAAATATCCATCATTCCTTCTTCATCAACTCCAGAATAGTCCATCAAGCTAGAGTCCTGCTGCTTTTGCTGACTTACCTGTTCTACCAAGTGGTATACATATTACCAACGTTAACATGGATTTTTACGAGCCAGAATTTACCAACGATTTTGTATGCTCTATCTATCATCACTCAGATACACTGTGCATCACCGCCTACGTGTATCTCTGAAATCCAGCTGTATCACAGTGACTCGAACTGAATTTACTTGGTGTATATATATTTAGTGTATGATCAGGGTCATAATACATTCTCATGAGGTCAGCATTGACTGCTCACATTTCAGTATACATGAACAAACTAAGCTTGTCAGAAAGCCAGTTATATCATCGTTATAATACATTCTGCTGCCCAGGAGGTCAGCATTGACTGCTCACAATTCAGTAGACATGAACATACAACTTGTCAGAAATCCAGCTATAGCATACTGACTTGAACTGAATTTACTTGGTGACTGTTTATATTTAGTGTGCGATCATGGCCATAATATATTCTACTTCTCATGAGGTCAGCATTGACTGCTCATCAATTCAGTATACATGAACATACAAAGCTTGTCAAAAATCCAGTTATATCATAGTGACTTGAACTGAATTTACTTGGTGTATATATTTAGTGTGTGATTATGGTCATAATACATTCTATTTCTCATGAGGTCAGCATTGACTGCTCACATTTCAGTATAGATAAACATTAAGCTTGTCAGAAATCCAGCTATACCAGGCATAGTGACTTGAACTGAATTTACTTTGTGTATATATTTAGTGTATGGTCGTAATACATTCTACTTTTCAGGAGGCCCGCATTGACTGCTCTAATTTCAGTACATATAATTGACTTGTTCCTTTCTATTCATATTGTAGGAGAAGTGTGAAACCATCACCTATGTTTTGCCTCAACATCATATTCAGATGGTCTCCATTATACTCGAGCAGGGTCTATAAATATGTAAGAATTTTGTTTGTTTTGTTTTTTTTTGTTTTTTTTTTTTTTTTTTTATATCTAGCATATGAACTTGGACAGGATAGCAACTTTTGATCTGACAGAACCAGATTTTGATCAGATATATCTCATATCTGACCGCTACTTCAGACCCTGCTGGAGTGTGATTTACAGTGTAATCTCTCTATAGCTCTTGTCATTGGGGACTGCACTGGCACTTTTATATTTTCAGACCAGACCTCTAGAAGGGTTGAAATGATATGTGCCTAGACTCTAGTTGTTTTGGTTGAGTCAGCTGCTCTTGTTCTTGCATTGATGAGACAGCTTTCCTTACATGAGTAACTAGTACTTAAGTTTTTATTTTTTTCTTCCAATTCTATACAGGTATGTCCATGACCAGGTTTGACAACACAACAGACAGCATTGTGCAGAACTTTCTTCAGCCTGAATTTCCTCTGAAGCTGCCAGCATGTTTGATATTGTCTATATTACCGTTCAGAGTCTTGAGATAAGCTAATTCAACATGTTCAAATTCTCAGTCAATTCCCAGAGTTTGGTCGAACTTTATTCTTTGAATATAGGCGAGATACGTTTTTTCATCAGACATATCTGATCATGCTGCTATTTCAGACCCTGATAGTTTCTTATTCCATTATGATTTCATACTCACAGACAGAAATGGTTGCCTGCTCTCAGCATCTCTATGCTTGCTGATCCTGTGTTAACTCCTTTCCTTTAATTATTACTTCCATGTTTTTCTCAGTGAGCTTTCTATTATTAATGTAGGTGATCCCAAAGATTGTTCTCTCTGTAGTGCAGTGTGACAGAGGGTTGAGGGGCGCCTGTGACATGTCTGTACATATCATCTGCAGCTTAATTTGGTGGAATCACTGGTCCTTCTGATATACTGTATCCCAGGTTATTATATTGTATTAGTTTGTTTCTAAGTTTTTTTTGTGTGTTACTTTATAGACCACCAGTCTGTTTGCAGTAGCAGTGCTTTCCATGGGGAAGCGTAAATATGGACGTTGTAAAACACTTTTATCTTTAAGAATTCCTCATGCATTGTCTATTTCAGAGAGGAAATCCTACCTCATCCTATCATCCCCAGGCTTGTGAATCCAGTACTAACTATCATTACTATCACTTTCAGGTCTTTTACCAGTGAGCTCCATCACACACAGATACTGGTATATGTGAATTCCTGTATTATGTATTATACAACAATCATATTGACTCCCTTTTATCAACTTTATTTCAAAGATTATTCTTGAGAAAGTGAGGCTTAATCCTAACCTTCCCTTGGACAATTGACAACCTTGAGGATCTTCATTGTTTTTATCCGCCATACAATTTAACTGGCTGGCAGTTCAATGTTTTGTGGGGGAATGTCTGAGGAGTGAAGGATATTACTCATTTTTAGGAGGGTAACCGGGACCAGTGCCAGTTGTTTTCTTTAATTGAAATCAATAAAGAAAAGAAATGAAATAAAAAATTTCCTGACAGGCCCATGAACCTTTCTCGTGCTATATATTTATTGTATTAATATGTTCTTCACTATATGACAGGTATTTTATGCTGCCCTGAATGGTATTTGTTCTTCCAGTACCGTACCTGGCTGATGTGGATTTCTGTGCCCCTACCTTCAGGCACACTTATGCATATTTCTATCATTTTCAGTCTAAAGATTGGTAAGGTAATATTCCACCATCCATGGACGCATAGTAATAGATTGCCCGTGTTTTTTCATGCTATCTTATTGATTTACATGCTAATTTGGGAAATAAGTTCCCTTTATATTTGTTTGAGTCAATCTGTCTTGCTATACACCCTGTGCAAAATAAACTACATGTACCTGATTGTATTATTTCATGCAATTGCAGTCTTTATATAGTTGGCTGCTATATTACCATTGATCTGCTCATGAAGATGTAAACATTTGTAGTCAAAGTCATTACTTCAGTTAGCGCTAGCCAGTTGCTGCCATTCTCAGGTTATCAAACCAACTATTAAGGGGCCAGTGATATCTACTCATCCTACTGTTTTGTGTTAAATACTGTAAGGGCTAGGTCAGAGACTTCGGTTGGGTGATAACAGTTCCATCTTTTACTCCACTGTTATCTGTGGCCCTTTATGCTCCCCACCTTTGCTGGTATAACAACATTTACATTATTTGCCAATTGGGGGCATGTTCTATCACTGCATTTGGTAACACATAATTCACATAATTCATATGTGTTCTCCATGCCCCTGCTATTTTATCATTTGTCATTTGAATTAATGATTTGTCATTTGAATTAATGATTATAATTCATAATGATTATAACCATTGTCATTTGAATAAATGACCTAACCAGATTTCTGGGTATTGTGTTTGTCTTTCCCAGCAAACTGAGCTCATTCTCTGACCTAGTCTATCTCGAGCATAAAAGGAAATTAGGGTTACCATAATTAAGTTTATGTGAGGATCAACAAGGTCGCTTTCTTATGTTGACGTGATTATAGTTTTATTGTAACTGTTGATTGTGAGTTATGGCCCTTATATTAGACTCTCCAACTTTGTAACACGAGGTCGGTGTTTCCTCGGCTACCTGGAATTTGTTTCTGGAAAATGTCAGTGATGGATTTGGTTTCTCCAGTTTGCTACAGAAAACCCCTCCCTACCCTCCCTCAATTCTCTGTCTTGTGACATTTTGTAACAGGAAGCCCTTTATGCTCCCCACCTTTGCTGGTATAACAACATTTACATTATTTGCTAATTGGGGGCATGTTCTATCACTGCATTTGGTAACACATAATTCACATAATTCATATGTGTTCTCCATGCCCCTGCTATTTTATCATTTGTCATTTGAATTAATGATTTGTCATTTGAATTAATGATTATAACCATTGTCATTTGAATAAATGACCTAACCAGATTTCTGGGTATTGTGTTTGTCTTTCTCAGCAAACTGAGCTCATTCTCTGACCTAGTCTATCTCGAGCATAAATGATATTCGTTGTAGAGTCGTCATCTGGACAATGATCTATCATTCTTCTACCAAGCTTCTTTCAACACTGTTGATGAGGAACCTTCAGGAAGTAAAAAACATTCTGGGAAAGGTATTGCGCCCTCATTTCTAAGAACTCTGGCGTTGAATGCCTGTGGATATTGAAAAACTCAAAAGGTCTTACAGAAGAACTTGATGCGAAAGGACAAATTGGAGTGATATGCAGGAGGTGAGAAAAATTGACGACGTCTGGCGACTAAAAAGCAGCCATATGACTACTGGAAAGCTTTCTCGGTACCTCACATTCAGTCCCGAAAACACGGTGGATTCTCGAACGCAGCCTTAGTATCTCAGCCACGCTTTTCATACCCAACAGATATGTACAGACCTTTTGGTCTTTGATATATGTTGGCATTTGTGGGAAGTTGATGCTGGGTCGACATCGGGCCTTACAGACTAGTCTTTTGTGTTAAATGTCGTCATTTACATCTGACGACGATACAGTTCACCAATCTCCAATATACGAGTTGTCACAGCGAAACAGCTCACCAATTACCAGTATACGAGTTGTCAGAGCATTTCCATCATAGCTCTCTAGATTTGTATCTAATACCGCTTATGCCGGTGCTAGGGGCCGTGTGGTCATATCATCCAAGTTGCCACATGAACAGGTACAATAAAAGCGTACCTGAGATACAACAGATATCACGAATCGTTAGATTCTTGGTATGTGCTTTAGTATAGGTTAACCAGAAGACTATTCTGTGAAGTCATATGACGCAGTCAGTATGTCGGCACCTCTTCCCACTTCCCTTATATGTGTTGTAATTCACCTCTTCCCACTTCCCTTATATGTGTTGTAATTCATATGGGATTCTCGACTCTCTATACCACAATCTCTCATCAGGACCTTATTGACTGTCTTAGTTCATTAATAGTATCGGTGTTCAAGAAAATTGAACTAAAATATGCTCTGAAAACAAGCAATAACATCTCTGTTTTCTTCCTCTAATCTTATAAGTTATCAGATCATATCGGTTACATATTCAATAAATAGCCGGTAAAAAACTCAGTGGCCGCTCATCGATTCCACTCACAACTGCTCGAAACATCGAAATTGTAATGAACTCTATCCGTCTACTTATACCTCAGTTAATATGTCTAAACAATATATGGCAACACAATATATCAACAGCAGATAGGTATTCCAATGGGTACTGATTGTGCACCCCTGTTGGCTGACCTATATCTGTTCGCTTATGAATATGACTATATGCAGGCGCTTTCAAAAACCGATCCATTCAAAGCCCGTTCCTTCTCATTCACCAAACGCTATATAGACGATCTTCTCGCTGTAGATAATCGCTATATAAATGACGCAGTGAAGGATAAATATCCACCTTCACTGGATTTGAAGGAACTAGGATATATCCACCTTCACTGGATTTGAAAGAAACTACAGATAACCCTACAGGCACATCATATTTAGACCTATATCTCTATGAAAATGAAGCGGGCCTTCTCTCTCGTCGTCTGTATGACAAAAGAGATGATTACAATTTCGACATCGTAAAGTGAGACCTGCATATGGTGTATACATATCACGCCTAGTAGCATTTGCTAGATCCTGTGTTAAATGTGACGATTTTAATTAACGTCACAAAACATTGTTGCAGAAACTTATAAAACAGGGCTACACCACCAAGCGCCTGCACTCAAAGTTTCTCAAATTTGGCGATACATATCGCATGCTGATAGCAAATTAAGAACGTAGCGTGCAAGATCTATGGCGTTACGTTTCGTAACTTATGTCTAATTCCGCTTAACCCGGAGCTAGGGGCCGTATGAACCCATGTACTTCAATATCCTCATGGTACTCATATGAACAGTCACAATCGAAGCGTGACTGAGATACATCATTCTTTAGATGACCACTTTACAACGAATATTATGAATTAAGAATACTGATCAGCGATACGGATTTGATATTTTTGGAACATCATGATGTCTTGCCGACATCACTGAAAACTGTTGACCGCTTCTCTCTTGCAGGAAACAAGCCTATGTATATGTATACTTTGATTGTCTTTTTTAATTTGGTGCTAATACTGTTATATGGAATATGGAATAGGTCTTTGGATTATGGACGCGGATATTCTTTAATGGACGACGGCTGAATTATGAATGACGGACCAGACGCTTGTAATACTACAAGGAAGAATTAACATCGAATATCGACAACTGTATAAACGTTTTAAAAGCCATCGAAACTCGTGAGTTGGAAGAAAATAAATATGATAATTACAACACATATAAGACATACACACCTTGAAATGATAACATTTTATTTTATCTCAGTAAGAACACATTTGAATATATTCTGGTATGGAGAGGTTTCACTAAACCTGCAATAAACGCCACTATGTAAAATAAGCTATATACACTCATTTTTACAAGCATTCGAGAAAACCTATCCTCACCCTCTCTATATCTCTGTATCTCTATACCTCCTTGCAACTGCCACTACCTGAGGATGAGGATAGTTTTTCTTGAAAAATTAATGTATATAGCTTTTTTACATGGTCGCGTTTATTGTAGGTTTAGTGAAACATTTGAATGCGAATGTGAACCGCTACCTTACCTGTGTGGGAAATCTATATAGGTATACATTGGTCGGATTGGTCGGATTTGTGGCTCTCGCACTCTGATCATGGTTCTCGAACCGGTTTTACTCCTCTTGCTCTTGCTTCTCCTCCACCATGTCTTGCTCCTTCTGCTCCTCCTCCAGCTTCTTCTATTCTGTTTATAATGATCAATGTGCACCACGTGATGCGCCGGACCTATGGCCTTTCTTTACGAAAAAGCACTTTCTCCAGGTTTAACCAAACCAGTACATAGTTATAGTTCAGAAGTCAGATCGAAGAGTATAACTAATGATCTAAAGTTATTTGGCGAAATACTTTCCGGGTCGTCGATCGCCTACATGTTATAGTACCAATGAACTGTCAAAGTAATGGTCGGCCTCTTCAGTAGTATAGAAAGAGTATTTCGAGCCTTTGGCTCGTCACTGCGCAAGCGCGAGAAACCGAAAGTGGTCTTCTGCGCAGGTCTTGAGGAGGTCATGAGGAGGTGTGCGCATGAGTGTTCTGCGCAAGTGTATGACGTCACTTCCGGTCTGCGTGAATCGGGCGTGACCTTAAGACATGTATACCTCCGCGGTGATGCGGTCTGGCGGTGATGCGGTCTGCCTCCGCGGACAGAAAGTAGTCCCAAATACGTGGGTTTTCGTGAGATTGTTCGGCAATCTTCAGGGGCGAGAGGGGCCCCTAGTGGACTGATTGGGTCGAGTGAGGTATCAAAGTGAAGCGTTCCTCCAGGACTATCCAGTCATGGGTGGGTGCATGTAAAATTAGAATTTGTCCCGAAAATATAAACAGCGGAACACGGACTTTACCCCCACAATAGGGGAAAACTCCTATCAACCCTATCCAAAAGGGCTAATATCGGTCCCTGGCTTATCGGGGCCTGCTGAGAGGGGTAGGGTGGGAGAGTGGGTGTATGTAAAAGTTTCTCCAGAAAAAAATCTAAAAACCGGAACACGGACTTTACCCCTACAATAGAGGAAAACCCCTATCAACCCTATCCCAAACGGAGAATATCGGTCCCCAGGCTTATCGGGGCCTGGGTGCATGGGTGGGTGCATGTAAAATTAGGGTACTCATCTTACATCCGGCTTTTTGTAGGTTACTGCGCAGGTCACGTGGTTTGTTGGGTCTGCGCAAGTGTGTCACGTCACTTCCGGTTTTCAGAATGACTAGAAAAAAAAATACCTCCGAACACAGAAGAGTTCCAATTTTTTCAGCATCCAAGTTTTCTTTGGCCCGGCCCGGCCGCAGCGCGCTCGTCATCCGGCCGCACGCGCGCGTGCGCGGATTAAAGGGAAGTTTCGGAAGTGTGCAAGGGCACTATATCACATCGGGGTATATATTTCATCCAAGTATAGCGGAAAGCGGTTGTCGTGAATAACAACAAGTTCAGCAATGTTTATACAGTTTATTATCCCAATGTTACATCATACCCAGGCTGGGGGAAGTGCCCTGGGTATGTTTAGTATGTTCACAGCAAAACAAATTGAAATATCAAACACCATGTTTTATTATTTAACGCACCGTCACATTAGGTACAAGTGTTTACTGAGCTCAAGTCAACGATCAGCATGTAGACATAGAGAGTATATACGGTATGTTATGCTATTCACCAGTGCAAGGATGACGCATTCAGTCGATGGGGGTGGTTGGTCAGCTTGGTAACGAAGAACGTAACATTGGTCACCCTATCTACGACCCACTGTGTGTTGGGACGTTGACGTTGTGCCCATTTCAAGGGATCCACGGTGTCCAGTTTATCCAGCATCGTCTCTAGCGACGGCCGGGTAATGATGGTGAACGGATGGTCAAAAACATGGCTGTTATTACTGGCATAATAATACCGTAACTGGTCCGTCTCTTTGTGACGTAAGATGTACCCGAAAGCGACATTCAATCTGAAGACCATAACTTGGTCATTGAAGATGACTTCCACGTAGCTGCGTAGACAGGCGAGGTCTGTCAGTGGGAAATTGTAGATATCTGGAATAGGGCGATCACGGTGGAAAACGTGCCGTATCATGGGCCATTGGCGCTGATAGATGTCACTCACTGGATGGGCGTCCTGTAGCAGATCGCTAGGAACATCCACTGCATCTTCCAGAGAATGTTCGATGTCGTCAGGCGTATGACTGGCAACAGTAATTCTAGAGACTGGCTGGATATATAGGCTCTTCGGAACTGTGGGTATAGGCGGGCTCTCTGTGATCGGTGGATACTTCATGTAAGGAAGCACGAGAGAGACTATAAGAGGGTGGAAAACCTGCACCATTCTCTTATTTTCAGCCGTACAAGTGCCATATTAATGAAACACAATGTGGTTCAAAGTAGTTTCTTTGTACAGCAGAGTACAGCTCTGTCTTTGTCAACGCTCTTTGCACCTTCTTAATGGAAGGAAATGAAGTTGACTTTTCAATTTGTCATCAGGAACATTACCTTTTCTCGGTACGGCAGAATGCAGCGGCACAATGGAAAATCAGAGAGTTTTCTTCTGCCGGCACTTTGAACCGGCAGAATGGAAAGAAGGGTGAGCCTAACCCTGTAACGTGACAATGAAGCGCATCAGAATGAACATGTCTTTCTTGAGAGCGTCACTTTGCAACGTCACAATCAAAGTCAAATCCTGCTTACCAGCATCACAATATAACACAATGACTTCTTCCCTCTACGGCAGAATGGAACGGCACAATGAAAAATGAAAGACTCTCTCTTTCTGCCCGCCGGCACTTTGAACCGGCAGAATGAAAGGAAGGGTTGAGCCTAACCCTGTAACGTCACAATGAAGTCCGTCAGAATGAAGATGTCTTTGTTGAGAGCGTCACTTTGCAACGTCACAATCAAAGCCAATCCTGCTTTCTAATTGGAGGTAGTTGCTATACAAGGTACCTGTTTTGTCGGTACGGCAGAATGGAACGACAGAATGAAAAATTTAAGACCATATTTTTTCGAACCGACGCTGCAACGTCGCAATGAAAGACAGTCCCTTTACCTCTTTACGGCAGAATGCAGCGACACAATGGAAGATGAGAGAATTTTCTTCTACCGACACTTTGAACCGGCAGAATGGAAGGAAGGGTGAGCCTAACCCTGTAACGTCACAATGAAGTGCGTCAGAATGAACATGTCTTTCTTCAGAGCGTCACTTTGCAACGTCACAATCAAAGTAAATCCTGCTTCTCAGCATCACATAACACAATCACTTTTTCCCTCTACGGCAGAATGGAACGGCACAATGGAAAATGAAAGACTTTCTTTCTGCCGGCACTTTGAAGCGACAGAATGGAAGAGAGCCTAACCCTGTAATGTCACAATGAAGTGCGTCAGAATGAACATGTATTTCATCAGAGCGTCACTTTGCAACGTCACAATCAAAGTCAATCCTGCTTACCAGCATCACAATATAACACAATCACTTTTTCCCTCTACGACAGAATGGAACGGCACAATGGAAAATGAAAGACTTTCTTTCTGCCGGCATTTTGAAGCGACAGAATGGAAGGAAATAAAGCGTTTAATTGATCCTCAGAAACATTACTTTTTCTCGGTACGGCAGAATGGCACGTCACAATGAAAAATTTAAGACCATCTTTTTTCGTACTGACGCTGCAGCGTCACAATGAAACACAGTCACTTTAGTTCTTTACGGCAGATTTGCAGCGGCACAATGGAAAATCAGAGACTTTTCTTCTGCCGGCACTTTGAACCGGCAGAATGGAAGGAAAGGGTGAGCCTAACCCTGTAACGTCACAATGAAGTGCGTCAGAATGAAGATGTTTTTCTTGAGAGCGTCACTTTGCAACGTCACAATCAAAGCCAATCCTGCTTTCTAATTGGAGATAGTTGCTAAATAATTAGCTATTACGCTATACAAGGTACAATTTGACATTCGACTTGACATACATTCCGTGACACTGCTTTGACACTCACCTAAACATACATTCCTCCCTAATACAGCTTTGACACTCGATTGCACGTACATTTTTCCCTAATACCGCTTTGACACTGCACTTCAGATATATTCCTTCCTAACAGTGCTTTGAAAGTCAACTTCAAGCACACTCATGCCTAACACCCAGCTTCAACATTACCCTAGTTACGCTTTGGTGGAGAAATTATCTGACTTCTATAGCTGAACTGACCCAAACCCTGATAGTTATGAAGCATACCTAACCCTAAGTCCTAATCCCGCTTTGACACTCGACCTGACATACATTCCTCCCTAACACCGCTTTGACAGTCGACTTGACGTACATTCCTCCCTCACTACGCTTTCACACTCGACTTCACATACATTCATCCCGAACACCGCTTTGACATTCGACTCAACGTACATTTTTCCCTAACACTGCTTTGACACTGCACTTCTATAGCTGAAATGACCCTAAACGTGATAGTTATGAAGCATACCTATCCCTAAGTCCTAATCCCGCTTTGACACTCGACCTGACATACATTCCTCTCTAACACCGCTTTGACACTTGACTTGACGTACTCCTCCCTAACACCGCTTTGACACTTGACTTGACGTACATTCCTCCCTAACATCGCTTTGACACTCGACTTTACATACATTCCTCCCTAACACCGGTTGACACTGGACTTCACGTACAATGCAACCCGAAGACTGCTTTGACATTCGACTCCACATACATTTTTCCCTAACACCGCTTTGACACTGCACTTCAGATACATTCCTTCCTAACAGTGCTTTGAAAGTCAACTTCAAGCACACTCATGCTGAACGCCCAGCTTCGACATTACCCTAGTTACGCTTTGGTGGAGAAATTATTTGACTTCTATAGCTGAAATGACCCTAAACCGGATAGTTATGAAGCATACCTAACCCTGAGTCCTAATACCGCTTTGACACTCAACATTACATACATTCCTCCCTAACACAGCTTCGACACTCGACTTCACATACATTCCTCCCTAACACAGCTTTGACAGTCGACTTCACATACATTCCTCCCTAACACCGCTTTGACATTCAACTTCAAATACATTCCTCCCTAACACCACTTTGACACTCGACTTCACATACATTCCTCCCTAACATTGCTTTGCCACTCGACTTGACATACATTCCTCCCTAACACTGGTTGACACTCGACTTGACGTACATTCCTCCCTAACACCGCTTTGACACTCGATTTGACATATATTCCTCCCTAACACCGCTTTGACACTCGACTTGACGTACATTCCTCCCTAACACCGCTTTGACACTCGACTTCACATACATTCCTCCCTAACACCGCTTTGACACTTGACTCCACGTACATTTCTCCCTAATAACAATTTGACATTCGACTTGACATACATTCCGTGACACTGCTTTGACACTCACCTAAACATACATTCCTCCCTAATACAGCTTTGACACTCGATTGCACGTACATTTTCCCTAATACCGCTTTGACACTGCACTTCAGATATATTCCTTCCTAACAGTGCTTTGAAAGTCAACTTCAAGCACACTCATGCTGAACGCCCAGCTTCGACATTACCTTAGTTACGCTTTGGTGGAGAAATTATCTGACTTCTATAGCTGAAATGACCCTAAACCTGATAGTTATGAAGCATACCTAATCCTAAGTCCTAATACCGCTTTGACACTCAACATTACATACATTCCTCCCTAACACCGCTTTGACACTCGACTTCACATACATTCCTCCCTAACACTGCTTTGACAGTCAACTTCACATACATTCCTCCCTAACACCGCTTTGACATTCAACTTCAAATACATTCCTCCCTAACACCACTTTGACACTCGACTTCACATACATTCCTCCCTAACACTGGTTGACACTCGATTTGACATACATTCCTCCCTAACACTGGTTGACACTCGACTTCACGTACATTCCTCTCTAACACCGCTTTGACACTCGATTTGACATACATTCCTCCCTAACACCGCTTTGACACTCGACTTGACGTACATTCCTCCCTGACACCGCTTTGACACTCGACTTCACATACATTCCTCCCTAACACCGCTTTGACACTTGACTCCACATACAGTTCTCCCAAACAACAATTTGACATTCGACTTGACATACATTCCGTGACACTGCTTTGACACTCACCTAAACATACATTCCTCCCTAATACAGCTTTGACACTCGATTGCACGTACATTTTTCCCTAATACCGCTTTGACACTGCACTTCAGATATATTCCTTCCTAACAGTGCTTTGAAAGTCAACTTCAAGCACACTCATGCTGAACGCCCAGCTTCGACATTACCCTAGTTACGCTTTGGTGGAGAAATTATCTGACTTCCATAGCTGAAATGACCCTAAACCTGATAGTTATGAAGCATACCTAACCCTAAGTCCTAATACCGCTTTGAAACTCAACATTACATACATTCCTCCCTAACACAGCTTTGACACTCGAATTCACATACATTCCTCCCTAACACAGCTTTGACAGTCAACTTCACATACACTCCTCTCTAACACCGCTTTGACATTCAACTTCAAATACATTCCTCCCTAACACCACTTTGACACTCGACTTCACATACATTCCTCCCTAACACCGCTTTGCCACTCGACTTCACATACATTCCTCCCTAACACTGGTTGACACTCGACTTGACGTACATTCCTCCCTAACACCGCTTTGACACTCGATTTGACATACATTCCTCCCTAACACCGCTTTGACACTCGACTTCACATACATTCCTCCCTAACACTGCTTTGACAGTCAACTTCACATACATTCCTCCCTAACACCGCTTTGACATTCAACTTCAAATACATTCCTCCTTAACACCACTTTGACACTCGACTTCACATACATTCCTCCCTAACACCGCTTTGCCACTCGACTTGACATACATTCCTCCCTAACACTGGTTGACACTCGACTTCACGTACATTCCTCTCTAACACCGCTTTGACACTCGATTTGACATACATTCCTCCCTAACACCGCTTTGACACTCGACTTGACGTACATTCCTCCCTAACACCGCTTTGACACTCGACTTCACATACATTCCTCCCTAACGCCGCTTTGACACTTGACTCCACATACATTTCTCCCAACAACAATTTGACATTCGACTTGACATACATTCCGTGACACTGCTTTGACACTCACCTAAACATACATTCCTCCCTAATACAGCTTTGACACTCGATTGCACGTACATTTTCCCTAATACCGCTTTGACACTGCACTTCAGATATATTCCTTCCTAACAGTGCTTTGAAAGTCAACTTCAAGCACACTCATGCTGAACGCCCAGCTTCGACATTACCCTAGTTACGCTTTGGTGGAGAAATTATCTGACTTCTATAGCTGAAATGACCCTAAACCTGATAGTTATGAAGCATACCTAACCCTAATTCCTAATACCGCTTTGACACTCAACATTACATACATTCCTCCCTAACACCGCTTTGACACTCGACTTCACATACATTCCTCCCTAACACCGCTTTGACAGTCAACTTCACATACATTCTCCCTAACACCGCTTTGACATTCAACTTCAAATACGTTCCTCCCTAACACCACTTTGACACTCGACTTCACATACATTCCTCCCTAACACCGCTTTGCCACTCGACGTGACATACATTCCTCCCTAACACTGGTTGACACTCGACTTCACGTACATTCTTCCCTAAGGGATCGTTTCCATTAATCGTTTTTTCTTCAGTCGCGATTTTTCTTCAATTTTCTCGATTGAAAAACGATCAGTCGCGAATCAGTCGCGAGGATATCGAGAAAAAAAATGAGAAAAAACGATTGAACCTTTTCTGAAAAAACCATTCTCTCGCGATATCGTTTTTGAATCGTTTACCCATGCGCGATCCGTTCTTGATCGCGAATCTTCAATCGCGAGAGAATCGGGTTTTTTCAAGGCGCGAGAGAATCGTGAGGCGGAGTGATATTTGACACATAGGCCGTGTTGCCGTCGTATGCCGCTCTATCAGCGAACTGGGAACTACATGTAATGTTGATTGCGGATTTGTCGATGGAAAAACCTATATTACTATACTATACTGTATAAATGCGCAAGATAACCGAATAATATATATGATTCACGATCTATAGTCTCCTACAAGCCGAAGTAGGGCGTATGCTGGAAATATCTATACATATACCTGTACCATGCTTCCTGTGACGTTCGCGCTCAGATTTACTCTGGCGAAGCGTAATGACAAAATTACATGTTTATTCAATAATCGTGTGAGTCGACAATGTATTAATGTTCAGTCATTCCCTTCATACTTTCGATAATTTCCTCATATATTCATGCAACTTGATATAAACAATACAGGATGATAGTCACAATATCTTGTTTTGTAAATACCGGGTACAGGTCATAAGTGGATTTGAGTTCGTCGTTGATTGCATTATCAGAATGATTACGGCACAGGCTTCATAGAGGTGTGAATGGGCGCATGGCGATAACCCAGAACGGCTTAGACCTCCAGCCGAGAATTTCTAGGTTAATTAAGGTGAAAAATAGTGTAATTAAATATGTATATTTTGTTATAGTAAAACATACATTAGGAAAGGGTATCCATTCATGTTTTGGTACAGTTTTTAAACTATTGAGATGTGAATAAGTTCAAAAAAATCACCATCAAGTTAATTTTATTTATTATAAGAATATTCGCGGCAGTGATTTCATATTTATATCAAATACATATCACAATGGTGATTGAATCGCATATAACGGTTGGATTCGCATATGTACAATACTTTTTATTTTAATTTTATATTTTGATAAATGAACTATGAATGATTCCAAAGGGAAGCTCAAGCCCAAAACCAACTGAATAGTATATAATTTCATCTCTTACTGGATTAACCAGTTGTGAAAATTTTTACAAATAGCCCGCGCTATATATTAATAATTAAGTGCTTTCGAAGACTCAAAACCCCGTATGACAATGTTATATTCAATACAGCGCCATCTATCTACACAAGGAAAATGGTGATCGTAGGACAAAAAACCACGCGTACAGCGAAAATCTGACGAATCAACTCAAAATTTCAGCCCGCACAGATGCCAAAAACGTTCACGAAAATACTACACAAGAAATCTGGAATAATACCAGCTTGAAAACACAGAAATTACAAGCGTCTAGTCCGTCATTCATAATCCAGCCGTCGTCCATTAGAGAATATCCGCGTCCATAATCCAAAGACCTATTCCATTTCCATATAACAGTATTAGCACCAAATTCAAAAAGACAAAAGTATACATAAACATAGGCTTGTTTCCTGCAAGAGAGAAGCGGTCGAATAATTTTCAATGATGCCAGCAAGACATCATGATGTTCCAAAGAATATCAAATCCGTATCGCTGATCAGTATTCTTAATCCATAATATTCGTTATAGAGTCGTCATCTAAAAATGATGTACCTCAGCCACGCTTTGATTGTGACTGTTCATATGAGTACCATGAGAATCTTGAAGTACATGGGCTCATACGGCCCCTAGCCCCGGGTTAAGCGGAATTAGACACATGTTACGAAACGTAGCGCCATAGATCTTGCACGCTACGTTCGTATTTTGCTATCAGCATGCGATATGTATCGCCAAATTTGAGAAACTTTGAGTGGAGGCGCTTGGTGGAATAGCCCTGTTTTAAGTTTCTGCAACAATGTTTTGTGACGTTGATTAAAATCATCACATTTAACACAGGATCTAGCAAATGCTACTAAGCGAGATATGTATACGCCATATGCAGGTCCCACGGAATATTACTGTCCAGAAAGGGATAGTTTACGATGTCGAAATTGTAATCATCTCTTTTGTCATAAAGTCGACGAGAGAGAATGCCCGCTTCATTTTTGTAGAGATAGAGATCTAAATAAGATGTACCTGTAGGGCTATCTGTAGTTTCCTTCAAATCAGTGAAGGTGGATATATATCCTTCACTGCTTCATTTATATAGCGATTATCCACAGCGAGAAGATCGTCTATATAGCGTTTGGTGAATGAGAAGGAACGGGCTTTGAATGGATCGGTTTTTTGAAAGCGCCTGCATATAGTCATATTCATAAGAGAACAGATACAGGTCAGCCAACAGGGGTGCACAATTAGTACCCATTGGAATACCTATATGCTGCTGATATATTGTGTTGCCAAATTTCACATAGATATTTTTAATGAGAAATTCAAGTAACTCTATAAACAAAGAAACATCCAATGAATGATATCTCTTGTATGTAGTCGAGCTAAAGAATGCTTTATGGCTTCCGACATTAATATATCTACGATCAGTTTTCATGAACACAGATACTATTAATGAACTTATACGGTCAATAAGGTCCTCATGAGGGATTGTAGTATAGAGAGTCGAGAATTCGAAGTCATTTTCCACGTCATTTAATCTACGTAGACATATACAGCGAAGCCATCTCAAGGAACGGAGTCCCGATAACGTGCAAATTCAAAGTACGCGCGAGGAACGATCAACACCTACGTCACACACGACAGTATTAGAGCACCCTTATACGATGACGGTGAGCGGCCCTACGGGGTGTGGAAAGACGTCCTGGGTGATGAAGTTCTTAGAGGAAGGTGTGGCAACCCCAGCTCCGACACGTGTTGTTTGGTGTTATAGCCAATGGCAGCCCGCCTACGAAACTGCACGACTACAGAATGTGAGCTTTGTTCCAGGAATTCCTCACGACATAGACGAACCCTATTACTTCGATTCCGAGCAGACCAACGTGGTAGTGCTCGATGATCTGATGAGTGCGGCCAAGGACAATTCGAAAATCGCCGACCTATTCACCAAAGGGTCCCATCATCGAAATCTGTCCGTCATCTATTTGACTCAGAATCTCTTTCCTCAAGGAAGGCGTCCAGAGATATTGCCTTGAACTGCCAATACTTTGTGTTGTTCTCCAATCCCATTGATAGAGCACAAATCCGTGTGTTTGGTAGTCGAATTTATCCTCAGAACATTGACCATTTTATGTGGGCGTTTCAAGAAGCGACAATTCGTCCGTACGGCTTCCTGTTCGTAGATTTAAAAGCCCATACCCCCGAAGATCGTCGGCTGACGACCCACCTGTTACCCGGCGAGGAATCACCACAACGGCCTATACCCCTACACCATCCGCCGAGTGCACTCCTGGCAGAGCAGCAGCAGAAGCCCACCCCCATACAGCGGGCCCGCTTCATACCATCAGTCCTGGAATATCACCCAACCGTGAAGGCCCAACCCGAGGTTGAAGAACATAATGTGAACTCGAGGCTATGGGAGGATTTGTTCAAAGAAAGTATGGACGCCGAGATGGGCGGGATGTTGGAGGCCACAGGAAACAAGTTTCAACGCAAAGGGTATTCGAAAGAGGAAGCTGCAATTTTAGCCCATAACAGATTGGCACCCAGACTACGACGGGCTTTACGTCAGCAGTATGTCGACTTACTGACCCATATGAAATTGTTGGATAAGGACCCAGTCCATATGGAAATTGAAAGAACAGCGTCGATGTTGAAAACCTCGGGCATGAACTGGAAAGCGGCGTATGTCAGAGCAATAGCACAAAAGAAACATTTGTTCGAACGCATCATTAAACAACGTTAAAGCATTAAGAAAGTGTGTTAAAGCGTTGAGACGAGCGTTAAGGCGTAACGACGGGCGTTGACGGGCGTCACTGCATTTCGATGAATTGGTGTCAATTCCATGAAATCAGAGCTTCTGAGCTAATTCACCAGGGCGTTGAAGCGTTGAGCTAAGCGTTGATGGGCGTTACTGTCTATAAAAGCGAGCGTATTCCCAAAACACGCACAGTCGACGTTCAACCGTCAACATGGCTTATACTTGTTCTGAGTGTGAACGCACGTTCACCAGACATTACGATATGATGCGACACCAGAAAATATACATGGGACTGAAGACGCCGAGGAGCCCGTTGAGGCAGATACTGATACAGAGATTGATGAGAGTGCATCGACTGATACCGAATCCAAGATGGCTGACAGTCTATCTACTGATATGGAGAGCTTGACCTTAGAGAATCAGCCTTCATCCCAGGAAAGTGAGGCAGAACCTACCTTCTGGGATCGTATTGTGACAGCAGCTATCAATACTCACGCTGAAGCGATCGAGGACGCCGGAAAGGATAATTTACAACAGACGTACACCCAAATGCGCCCCCGCATCAGGAAAACAGCCATGGCGATCTATGAACAGTATACCTTACTACCGCTTGAAATGAAAGGGGACCCCACGCACAGGTCCATCATGAAGACCAAGCGTCACTTGGAAGAGGATATGGGTTTACCACCCACCGAGGCCCTGGAAAATGCGATCAGAATGCGCAAACAACTGTTTCAGGACATGCTGCCCGAAGAATATCCAGGCCTGGCCGACGATGATTAGAATAAACGGTTCAGAATGAACATGACCGAAGAAGGAACTCTCTGAAATGGCGACTTCTGATTGGACAAGAATACATCTAACGGACAGGAACGAATAGGACAGATGCAAATGGCGGTCTCTGATTGGACAAGAGTCTTTCTTGAATTGTAAACATACCCAACGCGGCTCCCCCAGCGTGGGTATGTTATGATGGAGGGGAAAATAAACTATATGAAAAAAAACTTGTTGTTGTTGTTGTTCCCTCATGTGTCATCCTTGTTGTTGTTGTTTTCTCTCTCTCCGGTCTATATCATGGCGTCAAAACGTCTAGCAGGACCCATACAAGGACCAGTTTTCGACACTAGGTGACCACATCCCGACGGAATGGCCAGTTTTCGACACCGGATGTGCCGCCATCTTGAACATACGTGCCGCCATCTTGGATATGGCCCATAATGCACCGGGTCAAAATACTCGCTTCTGATTGGCTGAGAGCTCTGTGACGGATTTGAAATACTCGCTTCTGATTGGACGAGAGCTCCGCATTGCGTCTGCGCATGCGCAGAATGATATTCCTACCGCACCATCTCGACCCCAAATACCTTCATGTACTGTCCGAAAATGGCCACTTTCGCTACTACTCGTACCGATGACGTCACCGGTGACGTCACAGATGACGCGAACATCCCTCAAATCGGAATGTACACCCCGAGAACTACAAGATGACACCTTCCAGGACGCATTCGAACCGTGAATAGCCCATCTCGACCCCAAAAACCTCCCTTCACTGCCCCAAAATGGCCACTTTACTTACTACAACCAACTGCGCATGCGCAGATTAACGCGACATGCATTCAAAAACACACCATTCTGACTCTACCCCACACAAGCTTCACTTTGACACCTCACACGACCCATTCGAACCGTGAATAGCCCATCTCTATCCCAAACACACCCCTACATAGCACCCAAAATGCCTGTTTTCTATACTACGGCCAGACTGCGCATGCGCAGACTATTGAACACGGACGAACCATTAGTGTAGTCAAGTGCTCCTCCACGAGAGCTTCAAAATAAGACCTCACTCGACCCCATTGGACCATGAGTGGCCCACCTAGACTCCAACATGTCCACCCCGTATGGGCCTATACACCCATAGCCATGCAGTATAGGCCTATGGGCCTACCCAGGCCTCGGTGACTTTTTTCAAAAACTTCACCGATTCGCTCCGCAACACTTCCTATCGTGTTCTAAATGACGAGACGAGTAAAACGAGACCCCACAACCCTACCGCAAATGTATAGAAGTACGTTTCCCAGGGGGATAAACATTGAACCTATACCCCAGTATGGGACTATATGGGGCTCGGTGACTTTTTTCAAAAATTTCACCGATTCGCACGGGGACACTTCCTATCATGTTCTAAATGACGAGACGAGTAAAACGAGACCCCACAACCCTACCGCAAATGTATAGAAGTACGTTTCCCAGGGGGACAAACATTGATCCTATACCCTCAGTATGGGACTATATGGGGTTCGGTGACTTTTTTCAAAAATTTCACCGATTCGCACGGGGACACTTCCTATCATGTTCTAAATGACGAGACGAGTAAAACGAGACCTCACAACCCTACCGCAAATGTATAGAAGTACGTTTCCCAGGATGGTCCTATACCTCCCATACCCCATATAGGCATTTTCCCGTAATTTAGGATAAAGTCCGTATTCCGTATTTTTTCAGGAAAATTTTTACATACACCCACCCTGGAACTAGGGGAAGATAACTCTGTTGATAGACAAGCCCCGTTAAGCCCGGCGACCTATATACCCCTCATACCCCATATAGGCATTTTCCCAGGTTTTTCGATAAAGTCCGTGTTCCGTATTTTTTTTTTCAGGAAAAAGTTTTACATGCACCCACCCAGCCAGCAAATACCCCTTCACCTAGGCTTCACGTTGATACCTCACTCGACCCCATTCGACCATTAGGGGCTCCTCTAGCTCCAAAACGGCTATTTCCATACCCTTCGGCCACCGCGCATGCGCACAATGCCGATATTTCAATCCCACACCCAGCCCATTAGATGCCCCCTCACCTAAGCTTCACTTTGATACCTCACTCGACCCCATCGGTCCACTAGGGGCTCCCCTACATCTTAAAACGGCTATTTCCATACCCTTCGGCCACTGCGCATGCGCAGAAGGCCGCTATGTCAACCCCACACCCAGCCCATTAGATGCCCCTTCACCTAAGCTTCACTGTGATACCTCACTCGACCCCATCGGGCCATTTTATCTAGGGACTACTTTTTCTCCGCGGAAGCTTTTTCCCGAGACCGAATCACCGCCAAACATGACCGCATCACCGCGGAGGAATACATTTTTGACCTAGTCACGTGATATGCAAATTTGGAACTCTCCTGTGCTGGAGGTAGCTTTTTGGTCTTTCTGCCGGAACTATACTGCACTTGACCTCTGTGACCCTCCCGTGACCTCCCGGTTCCTCCACACTCCGCCACCGGGGGGAACAAAAAAGTAGGTCAAGTTGGTCTGTAATCCACTTATACTACTACTGACGATGAATATAGTATTAGCACCCCACAGTGCTCTCATTCAAGTGATTTTGATTTCTACATAAAATGTGTCATCGCAAACTCAAATTATGAGGTCGACACGAATTCCAAATCATCTGTGGAAAACAAATAAGTGACATAATCAGGCTAAAATTACCAAATTTTCCATAAAACGAACGTTTGAACGTATATCGTTATTGGGGTAGATTAACACTTCCACGGATAGTTTCATTGGCTGATCATGTTCTCATTATGCATGTAAACGATCGTTGTATTTACATTTATTTGCTTATTAACACTCATGTGACATGCCAGGCTACTTTATGAATAAGTTGCCGCACCTGAACTGTATAAAGTTCAGTCATCATCATCACTGTCATCACCGATATCTGCTGCATTTTCACACTCACACTTGCACGTGCACGCCTCAATGCATGGCAATCCCACTAATTTGCACTGACATTTGCCAGCAACAGAGCACTGAGTGTCTGAACAGTAGAGATGGGTCAAATCTCGTACTTCAGAAGGAGCAGGGTCTTTTGTGAATCTGATCGGCTCAAGATGTTCGTCCACAGCTTTCCACCCATTGCCGATAGGGCTTGGAATGTTCGGTGCTGGGATGTGACTACTGCACCATATCCTACACTGCTAATGACATCTGGCAACATGCTGTGTGAAAGCGTCCTCATTCGGTGGCAGAGCAGCGACACATTTGTCGGTATTGATAGCAATATTGTAACGCAATTCGTCCAAATTAGAACATGTTCTAGTTCCTTTCTTTTGGGTCGATTTCCCGGCATACAAATTCTCTCGCTGCGGGAAGGACGCCATTGACTTGTTCTACAGCCCCGAAACTTTGCAACCCCTTTAGAACAGTCATGTTCTTAACAAGGGTGTTGTGTTTCCCCATCTTGTACATTGAACTTGTGGTATCACATCCTGTTAAGCTATGAACGGCGGGCAAGCATAGGCAGACATCTTTATCCAGTTTCTGGACAATATCATGGACCGGAATGAATCGCTGTCGATTTGTAGAAACGCCAATATGTCCTGCCTGCATGTAGGTATCCACTACCAGTTCACCAAGTGAATAATAATACAAGAGCAAAACCAATACATCAGTATCGTCACAGCGCACTACAACTCTTGCGTGACCAGTATTTGCATCTATGGCATGGGGAACCAATCTTGTGTCGGCCTCCTCTTGAGTGGAAAACAGGTGTGGAACATCTTCAACTTCTGTTGAAGTTAAAACTTTTACCAACTTCAAATCCACCAGCGAGCATAATACTTTGACTATTCTGGAGATAAGATTGTGCTTCACTGGAGATGGAATGACAGAGAAATGCCGTTAAAGCTGATTTGTTGAGTGCGTTTCCGAACAGCTTTTTGTACGGTGGAACCAGACGCTTTCCTGATATGGCATAAACTGCCCCACCATCACCCCTTCGTGTGTGTTCTGCGCATTTGATTGATAGCGGGCGGTCATATCTATCAAATACAATGACGACGACATCTACGGTGGCATCTGCTTTAAAAATACCCAAAATGCGCTTCAAGACAACCTGAACAATATCATCATACGTCTTGAAAAGTCGTTCATTGAGGGAACGAAGCATGGCCATGCCATCAATAACATGAGCAGTTTTGTCACTGCCTGCTAGAGGTGGGAGAGTAGGTAATTCGGAGCAGGAAGCTTCAAGTTTCTTTGCCAAGTCGGACTTAGCGGTCTTTCTGTACGTGCCGTCATCATTGAATAGTGCTGGGGGAACGGCAGCTAATTCATGTTGCAGAACTTTTTCAAGACTGACTTCTCTGTGTTTTGAAACTCCCAGAAGCCTTCGGAACAAGACCTCAGACTCAATCTTCAATTGGGGAAATTTAGGGGAAATGGATTTCCTCAGACTTGCAAAGGTCAACGTTTTTACTCGGGGCTCAGGATCCCAAAAACTGAGCTTCTTTGTCTGTTCTAGAAGTCGATTTTCCAGGAAAGCTGTGCTCTGCTTTCTAGCTTCGTCAATACAACCGACCAATGATTTCTCAACCTCCTCGGTTGCGACTCGTCCGGTGGATATGTTGATCATTCTATCCGGAACACTGGACAGTTCAAAGGGATTTTGGAATTGTTCGTTAAGGGTGGTCAACATTTTGCACACATCCTTGTTGTCCCTTTCTATTCTGGACGGACCAGCTTCTTTGTGAATTGTCTAGACGCTGCTTTTGTCGTAGCAGAGTGATTTAAATGACTTAGCATACTCGGCTGTTGAATGCCTGGTGACAAGCCATCGAGTCAAAGCACCCGACCGCCGCGTGAAACCTATGACTCCGCCCTGTGTTTTGCATTCGCCGTTTATTGTCTGTTCCAAAATTTGATCGGTGGCAACACAGTTGAATGTCTTATCATGTGAGCGTCTGACAACAAACCCACCACCCTTTAGATCATTGAAAGCAACGGGGTTGTCATGTTCTAGTTGCTTCATCTCGGCTACAAAGACAGGAACATACTTAGAGTAGTTGTTCCTACCAGCTGCACGTAACCAAGGTAGAGTCTAGGCTCGCACTCCTCTCGGCTCGCAACAAACGCAGCAAAATATCCACTGCTTCTAGGAAGTTATCCCAAAAAACAAATGTTGCGGATTGTTTACGACCAGTGCTGCGAAAATTGTCGACAATTTTGAGAAGCTGTTGCAAATGTGGCTGAAGCCGTGCCACGAGTGTATTGCACAGATGTCGATCGTTGTATTTACAAGCTTCTTGTACCTTATCTATCAAATCACGCATTTCTGGAGAGAGTAGCTCAATGTTGTTTGCTTCGGACCATGTCACGAGTTCGTCAAACCAGAGCCTCCACAGTGCTTCAGAAGTTAACTTCAAAGCCCTCACACCCCGTGAAAGTTGCTTCCCTTTGAGCAGTTGCTGTGCAGACAAATTTGCATAAACCTCAGAATCCACAAGCAAAGACAACAATCCCCCTTCACCGTACAGCTTTCCAATACTCGCTACGAATGCCATTACCAGGTGCATACCCCCAAGCTGCATTGTGAGCTTGCCTACCAATTGCGGTGGTTTGTTCCACAGGATTTCCTGTGCCTTACTGTATATAGCGAGATCAGCTGTCACTATAATATGGTCCTGACCAAGCTTTGTTGACAAATGAACCAGAGAAATTAAAGCCGTGAAAATTGTTGAAAAGCCCGTTGGAGGTGCATTGATAAAAGGTAGGTATCTCACCATTGACACTGGCCCACCATTAAGCTCCAGAAAGGAATTAAAGCCACTCCAGCTAGGTACGGACTGTCCAGATCCAATATGGCGTGTAATTCGCCATGCCAAGTCTTGAACTACTGCTTCTCTGTAATCTACAATATCTTTGCGAACATCGATCACTTTTTTATCCATAACGAGAGAAGGCTCTGGTCGGGTCATGGTTTTTTTGTATGGTACCAGAGAAGATTCTGCTTGCAATACAAGCTCTTCTGAGACCGCTTTTTGTTTTGTTCTCGGTATCTCCACTGCTGTGTTCAACACATTGGTCTTCTGATAAACAACAACTGCCATAGCATGCGTGGTGGATTTTCCATCAAGGGTATCTTCATTCTGATCAAAATTGTCTATAGCAGCATAGATCATATTGCCACCATCAGAAACAGACACAAGACCCTGAGGAACATACGTTGTGTCATCTTTGGAAAATTCGTTCAAAGCCAATGACGTCTGAAAACGTCGAACTTCATCATATGAAACACAAAACCCCAGTTTGTTGAGAACCTCTACAGCTTGTCTACTACCAATATCGTGGTGCATTTGTATGGCTAAACCCAGAGTCATTGGAGTTATAATGTTTCGGCTTTGTGCTATGATGGTATGACACACTGACAATATTCGTATATCCTCCTGGTAACCAGTGTCTCCGTCGCTCCTGAAGGCATTCTCATGAGCATTCGAGTTGAATAACCAAAGAACAAAATCGAACAAAGGAGGTGGGACAAACGCTCGACAGTTTTGCCGATTGAGATCATCACATGACAAATATGAATCGACTGATCCTTTGATCAGCGCCATCTCTTTGTGCAATATGCCTGCTGCCATATGAAGAATTTCCCTCTCCGTGTAATTAGATGTTGGTTTGTTCAGCTCATCCCCGCCCGTGCATTCCCTATCTTCATCTAGTGCTTCCTGCAAGTCCATTGCCTGCCTTAATACATCTCCAACTGTTAAGCTACTAGAGCACACAAGATCCGACTTTCCCGGTCTAGAAACGAATGATATTTCGTCTTGAAAAGATGAAACAAGACGATCTTTCAGCTTCCAGGATGAATACTGTAGGTTTTCTACATTGTGTTCGGATAGTATTCGTAAAAGACGATCACGCAAGATTGATAGCTGCGTTACAGTTTTCTCATCCGATAATAAACTCTCTCTCAATTCATTTCTAAGGACATCTAATGTCCCGTCATACTCATTCGTCGACTCGGTTCCGTCGTGTTTTCTACGGATGACGTCAATATTTCTTCTTGAAATATAATGGGAGAGGCAGGTGCGATGGTATTTTGCATCGTAAGCGAAGAGATCTGGATAAGATAACATTCTAAGCCGTACAACTTCATCGGACCTCTCTTCTGCTGCTGTCAGAACCTTTTCTCGAGTACTCTTGCCACTACCAGTCGAGATTTGTGACAACTTCTTTTTCTTTGTGCCACCTTGTCCACACAAGAAACAATGCTCTCTTATATTAAAAATTGATGTTTCCCCACGGCTTATTCTTCTAGATTTCGCCGACGAAGCACCTTCGCTGGTCGAAACTGATGGATCATCATCCCTTTTCCTTGCCACCCAGGCCAAGGAACTCTTAGATGTGTAACTAGCTCGACACTTTTCATGGAATCGTACTTTTATGTCAAAATTCAGAATATCCTTCTTAAAGGGCTCTGTTGCTTTCAAAACATCATCATTTCGAAGTTGCGCAGCTTGCAAAATGGAATTAAGTCCACCTTTGGTTGGCTTTTCTATAACCTTATCGAGAGCTGCATTCCGCAGGCTTTGAAAACAAATGATCCACTTGCTAAGGTCTAGTTTTCCTGAACTGATTTCTGGTGAATCTTCCATTGTTTGGAAGGATTACTAAAGCTGGGGTTTTACTCAAATGGTAGTAAAACGGCAATAGCTACTTCTATAGACCTGCAGTAAAAGTTGAAATTTTGTTCGTAAGAGTTATGAATGCACACTGATCACCGACGTATCATTGTGCAGAAATGCAGATCTAGCGTGTACACCCCTGTATGTTATTGCTGCGTAAAGATATATAGATGGCGCTGCGTAAAGATATATAGATGGCGCTGCTTCATGTCCGCTGTTGGATTTTCCCTTGAGATTTGTCATTGAGATATATAGATCGCGCTGCTTGTTTTGGCTTTATTCAAGCCAATATGTAGATGGCGCTGCTTGTTTTGTTTCATTTAAAGCCAATATATGTGATTCTGCTGAAGAAATCCAGTTACTTCCTTTCATCCTTTTGTTTACTTTAGTTGTGTAGTGCTAATTTGCCGCCGACCTCAAAAGCGCTTCATCAGTCTGGCGATATCTACTAACTTATGTTAGGAGACAGAGTAATATGTGAATATTTAATACCTAATGATTTTATACATTATCATAGCACCTATTTTCTTTAGAGAATTTGCAATCTATCGCATGGGTAAATGAAAAACACGAAATACGGATGCTTTCATACCTCTCCAGCGCCATGTTTACTTTATTAATTATTATTCGCTCGGAAAATTACCCAGTGTTTGCACTCGGACCAGTCCATATAACATAAAACAACAAAATTATAACATATCAAATGCCAATATTGCTTGGTTTAGTGGCTTTACACCAAGATTGGTCTACGAAATCTCGAAATTTTCATATAATATGATAAGTGACATTTCGCGCATGCGCAAACTACTTTTTGGAAATATGAAAGGAGAACAAATTCTCATATGCATTGCTCAGTTACTTGGCAATCGATAGCTATGAGTATCGCCTCAAAATTAAGCATTATTAATGCAAATTATACAGAAAGCGAAGTGTACCCCTACCTTTTATACTTCTTGGCGCTGTTTTGGTTACCATAGAAACCGGGCGAAAAAATGTACATGTCCCAATCAACAGTCACTCCAATGTCACTTTTCCTGAACCCCACATATCTATCTAAAAGATTAACCATGATTTATCTTGTTCTACCTTGGGGAGGGGTACATCGATTTCTAGGCCGCTTTTCCGGTCTGGCCGCTCACCTAACTGGATTCATGAGCTGAGGAGGATTGGAGACGGTTGTTTGGAGGTCATCATTTGTATAAAGCTTATCAAGAAAATAGATTGGTTACTTTTTCATCAGCGGTGAAATGAAGACGGTAGTTTGAATATTACACTTTTGCTCAGCGGTACATACGGCACTTTGGATAGTGTTATTTTTTTAGCGGTAGATTGAGACGCCGGTTTGATAGCCTCCTTTTTCTCAGCGGTGGAATGGAGACGGTGGTTTGAATCGTCTCCCTTGCTTTGAAGCAGTTTTTCCTCAGCGGTGCAATGAAGACGGTAGTTTGAATATTATACCTTTGCTCAGTGGTACATGTAGATACGGCACTTTGGATAGTAGTATATTATTTAGCGGCAGATTGAGACGGTGGTTTGATAGCCTTCTCCTTTTCCTCAGCGCTGGAATGGAGGCGGTGGTTTGAATAGTCTCCCTTGCTTTGAATCACTTTTTCCTCAGCGGTGGAATGAAGACGGTAGTTTGAATATTATACCTTTGCTCAGTGGTACATGTAGATACGGCACTTTGGATAGTATTATATTATTTAGCGGCAGATTGAGACGGTGGTTTGATAGCCTTCTCCTTTTCCTCAGCGCTGGAATGGAGGCGGTGGTTTGAATAGTCTCCCTTGCTTTGAATCACTTTTTCCTCAGCGGTGGAATGAAGACGGTAGTTTGAATATTATACCTTTGCTCAGTGGTACATGTAGATACGGCACTTTGGATAGTATTATATTATTTAGCGGCAGATTGAGACGGTGGTTTGATAGCCTTCTCCTTTTCCTCAGCGCTGGAATGGAGACGGTGGTTTGAATAGTCTTCCTTGCTTTGAAGCAGTTTTTCCTCAGCGGTGGAATGAAGACGGTAGTTTGAATATTATATTTTTGCTCAGCGGTAGATACCCCACTTTGGATAGTATTAATTAGTTAGCGGCAGGTTGAGACGGTGGATTGATAGCCTTCGCTTTTTCCTCAGCGGTGGAATGGAGACGGTGGATTGAATCGTCTCCCTTGCTTTGAAGCAGTTTTTCCTCAGCGGTGGAATGAAGACGGTAGTTTGAATATTATATTTTTGCTCAGCGGTAGATACGGCACTTTGGATAGTGTTATTAGTTAGCAGCAGATTGAGACGGCGGTTTGATAGCCTTCTCCTTTCCCTCAGCGGTGGAATGGAGACGGTGGTTTGAATAGTCCCCCTTGCTTTGAAGCACTTTTTCCTAAGCGGTGGAATGAAGACGGTAGTTTAAATATTATATCTTTGCTCAGCGGTAGATACGGCACTTTGGATAGTATATTATTTAGCGGCAGATTGAGACGGTGGTTTGATAGCCTTTTCCTTTTCCTCTGCGGTGGAATGGAGCTGGTGGATTGAATAGTCTCCCTTGCTTTTAAGCACTTTTTCATCAGCGGTGGAATGAAGACGGTAGTTTGAATATTATACTTTTGCTGAGCGGTACATACGGCTCTTTGGATAGTGTTTTATTTAGCGGGAGATTGAGACGGCGGTTTGACAGCCTCCTCCTTTTTCTCAGCGGTGGAATGGAGACGGTGGTTTGAATCGTCTCCCTTGCTTTGAATCAGTTTTTCCTCAGCGGTGGAATGAAGACTGTAGTTTGAATATTATATTTTTGCTCAGCGGTAGATACGGCACTTTGGATAGTATTATTAGTAGCGGCAGATTGAGACGGCGGTTTGATAGCCTTCTCCTTTTCCTCAGCGGTGGAATGGAGACGGTGGTTTGAATATTATACCTTTGCTCAGCGGTAGATACGGCCCTTTGGATAGTATTATTATTTAGCGGCAGATTGAGACGGTGGTTTGATAGCCTCCTTTTTCTCAGCGGTGGAATGAAGACGGTGATTTGAATCGTCTCCCTTGCTTTGAAGCAGTTTTTCCTCAGCGGTGGAATGAAGACGGTAGTTTGAATATTATACTTTTGCTCAGCGGTACATATGGCACTTTGGATAGTGTTATTATTTAGCGGCAGATTGATACGGCGGTTTGATAGCCTCCTCCTTTTTCTCAGCGGTGGAATGGAGACAGGGGTTTGAATCGTCTCCCTTGGCTTGAAGCAGTTTTTCCTCAGCGGTGGAATGAAGACGGTAGTTTGAATATTATATTTTTGCTCAGCGGTAGATACACCAGTTTGGATAGTATTATTAGTTAGCGGCAGATTGAGACGGTGGTTTGATAGCCTTCTCCTTTTCCTCAGCGGTGGAATGAAGACGGTAGTTTGAATATTATACTTTTGCTCAGCGGTACATACGGCTCTTTGGATAGTGTTTTATTTAGCGGGAGATTGAGACGGCGGTTTGATAGCCTCCTCCTTTTTCTCAGCGGTGGAATGGAGACGGTGGTTTGAATCGTCTCCCTTGCTTTGAATCAGTTTTTCCTCAGCGGTGGAATGAAGACGGTAGTTTGAATATTATATTTTTGCTCAGCGGTAGATACGGCACTTTGGATAATATTATTAGTTAGCGGCAGATTGAGACGGCGGTTTGATAGCCTTCTCTTCCTCAGCGGTGGAATGGAGACGGTGGTTTGAATATTATACCTTTGCTCAGCGGTAGATACGGCACTTTTGATAGTATTATTATTTAGCGGCAGATTGAGACGGTGGTTTGATAGCCTCCTTTTTCCTCAGCGCTGGAATGGAGACGGTGGTTTGAATAGTCTCCCATGCTTTGAGGCACTTTTTCCTCAGCGGTGGAATCAAGACAGTAGTTTGAATATTATACCTTTGCTCAGCGGTACATATGGCACTTTGGATAGTGTTATTATTTAGCGGCAGATTGATACGGCGGTTTGATAGCCTCCTCCTTTTTCTCAGCGGTGGAATGGAGACAGGGGTTTGAATCGTCTCCCTTGGCTTGAAGCAGTTTTTCCTCAGCGGTGGAATGAAGACGGTAGTTTGAATATTATATTTTTGCTCAGCGGTAGATACACCAGTTTGGATAGTATTATTAGTTAGCGGCAGATTGAGACGGTGGTTTGATAGCCTTCTCCTTTTCCTCAGCGGTGGAATGAAGACGGTAGTTTGAATATTATACTTTTGCTCAGCGGTACATACGGCTCTTTGGATAGTGTTTTATTTAGCGGGAGATTGAGACGGCGGTTTGATAGCCTCCTCCTTTTTCTCAGCGGTGGAATGGAGACGGTGGTTTGAATCGTCTCCCTTGCTTTGAATCAGTTTTTCCTCAGCGGTGGAATGAAGACGGTAGTTTGAATATTATATTTTTGCTCAGCGGTAGATACGGCACTTTGGATAGTATTATTAGTTAGCGGCAGATTGAGACGGCGGTTTGATAGCCTTCTCCTTTTCCTCAGCGGTGGAATGGAGACGGTGGTTTGAATATTATACCTTTGCTCAGCGGTAGATACGGCGCTTTCGATAGTATTATTATTTAGCGGCAGATTGAGACGGTGGTTTGATAGCCTCCTTTTTCTCAGCGGTGGAATGAAGACGGTGATTTGAATCGTCTCCCTTGCTTTGAAGCAGTTTTTCCTCAGCGGTGGAATGAAGACGGTAGTTTGAATATTATACTTTTGCTCAGCGGTACATATGGCACTTTGGATAGTGTTATTATTTAGCGGCAGATTGATACGGCGGTTTGATAGCCTCCTCCTTTTTCTCAGCGGTGGAATGGAGACAGGGGTTTGAATCGTCTCCCTTGGCTTGAAGCAGTTTTTCCTCAGCGGTGGAATGAAGACGGTAGTTTGAATATTATATTTTTGCTCAGCGGTAGATACACCAGTTTGGATAGTATTATTAGTTAGCGGCAGATTGAGACGGTGGTTTGATAGCCTTCTCCTTTTCCTCAGCGGTGGAATGAAGACGGTAGTTTGAATATTATACTTTTACGGCACTTTGCATAGTGTTATTATTGAGCGGCAGATTGAGACGGCGGTTTGATAGCCTCCTCCTTTGCAGCGGTGGAATGGAGACGGTGGTTTGAATCGTCTCCCTTGCTTTGAAGCAGTTTTTCCTCAGTGGTGGAATGAAGACGGTAGTTTGAATAATATACTTTTGCTCAGCGGTACATACGGCACTTTGCATAGTGTTATTATTTAGCGGCAGATTGAGACGGTGGTTTGATAGCCTTCTCCTTTTCCTCAACAATGGAATGGAGACGGTGGATGGAATCGTCTCCCTTGCTTTGAAGCAGTTTTTCCTCAGTGGTGGAATGAAGACGGTAGTTTGAATAATATACTTTTGCTCAGCGGTACATACGGCACTTTGCATAGTGTTATTATTTAGCGGCAGATTGAGACGGCGGTTTGATAGCCTCCTCCTGTTCAGTGGTGGAATGGAGACGGTGGTATGAATCGTCTCCCTTGCTTTGAAGCAGTTTTTCCTCAGTGGTGGAATGAAGGCGGTAGTTTGAATATTATATTTTTGCTCAGCGGTAGATACGGCACTTTGGTAGTATTATTAGTTAGCGGCAGATTGAGACGGCGGTTTGATAGCCTTCTCCTTTTCCTCAGCGGTGGAATGGAGACGGTAGTTTGAATATTATACCTTTGCTCAGCGGTAGATACGGCACTTTGGATAGTATTATTAGTTAGCGGCAGATTGAGACGGCGGTTTGATAGCCTCCTCCTTTTTCTCAGCGGTGGAATGGAGACTGTGGTTTGAATCGTCTCCCTTGCTTTGAAGCAGTTTTTCCTCAGCGGTGGAATGAAGACGGTAGTTTGAATATTATACTTTTGCTCAGCGGTACGGCACTTTGGATAGTGTTATTATTTAGCGGCAGATTGAGACGGCAGTTTGATAGCCTCCTCCTTTTTCTCAGCGGTGGAATGGAGACGATGGTTTGAATCGTCTCCCTTGCTTTGAAGCAGTTTTTCCTCAGCGGTGGCATGAAGACGGTGGTTTGAATATTATATTTTTGCTCAGCGGTAGATACGCCACTTTGGATAGTATTATTAGTTAGCGGCAGATTGAGACGGTGGTTTGATAGCCTTCTCCTTTTCCTCAGCGGTGGAATGGAGACGGTGGATTGAATCGTCTCCCTTGCTTTGAAGAAGTTTTTCCTCAGCGGTGGGATGAAGACGGTAGTTTGAATATTATACTTTTGCTCATCGGTAGACACGGCACTTTGGATAATATTATTAGTTAGCGGCAGATTGAGACGGCGGTTTGATAGCCTTCTCCTTTTCCTCAGCAGTGGAATGGAGACGGTAGTTTGAATATTATACCTTTGCTCAGCGGTAGATACGGCACTTTGGATAGTATTATTATTTAGCGGCAGATTGAGACGGTGGTTTGATAGCCTTCTTCTTTTCCTCAGCGCTGGAATGGAGACGGTGATTTGAATAGTCTCCCTTGCTTTGAAGCAGTTTTTCCTCAGCGGTGGAATGAGGACGGTAGTTTGAATATAATATTTTTGCTCAGCGGTAGATACGGCACTTTGGATAGTATGATAAGTTACCGGTAGATTGAGACGGTGATTTGATTGGATATGATACTTTTCGTTAGCGGTAGTTTGGAGACTAAGAATAGAATGAAAAAATAGAAATAAAATACCCCCACCTTTTCCCGTTTCCTGATAAACCCGTGATGATAAAAAGTCAGCGAGTTACCTTATTTAAAGATTTTAATTTCCCATGGGAAAAATGTTGTTGTTGTTGGCGTACCTGACATATTTCTGCACATGTCTACTGCCGGTACCATCTTTCTGCAATTCTCCAGACATGAACAGGTTTTTATCAATATTATAGCACATTTTTTCCTGTGTGTGGAATTCAATTGTATTTACAGATTTGGCACTACAGGCCGAACATGTAATGTACTCGTTTTCAACGTGGCTGTTGTTGCAACTGTAAGACATGTTGTTTGTTCAAACAATATTTTCTGTTTTTGGTTAATCCCTGGACTATATCAGTCGGCATTTATTCTGTAATTCACAGCACCCCGTTTACAGGCCCCATGTGGTGTGGGGATGGTGAGGTTCACTTCAGTAACAATGCAGCAAGTTTTAAAAACTGTTCCCTCTGAGACTTTAACTGTATACACAATTGTTTTTCCAGCAACCACCCCCACCCCCATACGCACAGAATAAACACTTGATATTGAGAATTATCTAAGCATGCCGATTAGCCTGTTGTTTACTCTGTTTCCAGACATACTGCGAACGATGGCGAAAACTGGACACCCCGTAATTTGCTAGAGATAAAAATAGACAGTCGCACGTTTGTGCACTGCTGAAAGGAGGGCATTTCATGCTTTAAGTTTTTACAATCCACGAACTGTTACCTGAAAGTTACCTAACCCTAACTTCTAAACCCGCTTTGACACTCGACTTCAGGTACAGTCCTCCCTAACACCGCTTTGACACTCGGCTACACGTACATTCCTCCCTAACACCGCTTTGACACTCGTCTTCACACACAACCCTCTCTAGCCCTGCTATGACACTCGACTTCACGTACATTCCTCCCTAACACCGCTTTGACACTCGTCTTTTCATTGACGTACATTAGTTCCTGACATCGCCTTGACACTCGACTTCACATACATTCCTTCCTAACACCGCTTTGACACTCAACTTCCCATACATTCATCCCTAACACGACTTTGACAGTCAACTTGATATACATTCCTCCCTAACACCACTTTGACACTCGACTTCACGTACATTTGTCCCTAACACTGCTTTGACACTCGAATTCACGTACATTCCTCCGTAACCCCGATTTGACAAACTACAGACTTTGGTGGAGAAATAATTTTTTTTTATAGCTGAAACGAACCTGAACTTGATAGTTATGAAAGTTGCCTAACCCTAAGTCCTAAACCCGCTTTGACACTCGACTTCAGGTACAGTCCTCCCTAACACCGCTTTGACACACGGCTACATCTACATTCCTCCCTAACACCGCTTTGACACTCATCTTCACATACAACCCTCCCTTATCCTGCTTTGACACTCGACTTCACGTACATTCCTGCCTAGCACCGCTTTTACACTCAACTTCACGTACATTTGTCCCTAACACCGCTTTGACACCCGAATTCATGTACATTCCTCCCTAACACCGCTTTGACACTCAACTTCACGTACATTCCTCCCTAACACCGCTTTGACACTCGTCTTCACATACAACCCTCCCTAACCCTGCTTTGACACTCGACTTCACGTACATTCCTCCCTAACACCGCTTTGACACTCGGCTACACGTACATTCCTCCCTAACACCGCTTTGACACTCGGCTACACGTACATTCCTCCCTAACACCGCTTTGACACTCATTTTCACATACAACCCTCCCTTACCCTGCTTTGACACTCGAATTCACATACATTCCTCCCTAACACCGCTTTGACACTCGTCTTTTCATTGGCATACGTTACTTCCTGACATCGCCTTGACACTCGACTTCACATACATTCCTTCCTAGCACCGCTTTGACACTCAACTTCCCAAACATTCATCCCTAACACGACTCTTACAGTCAACTTCATATACATTCCTCCCTAACACCACTTTGACACTCGACTTCACGTACATTTATCCCTAACCCTGCTTTGACACTCGACTTCACGTACATTCCACCCTAACACCGCTTTGACACTCTACTTCACGTACATTTGTCCCTAACAACGCTTTGACACTCGAATTCACGTACATTCCTCCCTAACCCCGATTTGACAAAGTACAGACTTTGGAGAAATAATTTTTTATAGCTGAAACGAACCTGAACTTGATAGTTATGAAAGTTACCTAACCCTAAGTCCTAAACCCGGTTTGACACTCGACTTCAGGTACAGTCCTCCCTAACACAGCTTTGACACTCGGCTACACGTACATTCCTCCCTAACATCACTTTGACACTCGTCTTCACATACAACCCTCCCTAACCCTGCTTTGACACTCGACTTCACGTACATTCCTCCCTAACACCACTTTGACACTCGTCTTCACATTGACGTACATTATTTCCTGACATCGCCTTGACACTCGATTTCACATACATTCCTTCCTAACACCGCTTTGATACTCAAATTCCCATACATTCATCCCCAACACGACTTTTACAGTCAACTTCATATACATTCCTCCCTAACACCGCTTTGACACTCGACTTCACGTACATTTGTATGAAAGTTACCTAACCCTAAGTCCTAAAACCGCTTTGACACTCGGCTTCAGGTACAGTCCTCCCTAACACCGCTTTGACACTCGGCTACACGTACATTCCTCCCTAACACCGCTTTGACACTCATTTTCACATACAACCTCCCTTACCCTGCTTTAACACTCGACTTCACATACATTCCTCCCTAACACCGCTTTGACACTCCACTTCACGTACATTTGTCCCTAACACCGCTTTGACACCCGAATTCATGTACATTCCTCCCTAACACCGCTTTGACACTCAATTTCACGTACATTCTTCCCTAACCCGGATTTGACAAACTACAGACTTTGGTGGAGAAATAAAATTTTTTATAGCTGAAACGAACCTGAACTTAATAGTTTTGAAAGTTACCTAACCCTAAGTCCTAAACCCGCTTTGACACTCGACTTCAGGTACAGTCCTCCCTAACACCGCTTTGACACTCGGCTACAGGTACATTCCTCCCTAACACCGTTTTGACACTCGTCTAAACATACAACCCTCCGTAACCCTGCTTTGACACTCGACTTCACGTACATTTGTCCCTAACACTGCTTTGACACTCGAATTCACGTACATTCCTCCCTAACCTTGATTTGACAAACTACAGACTTTGGTGGAGAAATAATTCCTGAACTTGATAGTTATGAAAGTTACCTAACCCTAAGTCCTAAAACCGCTTTGACACTCGACTTTAGGTACAGTCCTCCCTAACACCGCTTTGACACTCGGCTACACGTACATTCTTCCCTAACACCGCCTTGACACTCATTTTCACATACAACCCTCCCTTACCCTGCTTTGACACTCGACTTCACGTACATTCCTCCCTAACACCGCTTTGGCACTCCACTTCACGTACATTTGTCCCTAACACCGCTTTGACACCCGAATTCATGTACATTCCTCCCTAACACCGCTTTGACACTCAACTTCACGTACATTCCTCCCTAACCCCGATTTGACAAACGACAGACTTTGGTGGAGAAATAATTTTTTTTATAGCTGAAACGAACCTGAGCTTGATAGTTTTGAAAGTTACCTAACCCTAAGTCCTAAACCCGCTTTGACACTCGACTTCAGGTACAGTCCTCCCTGACACCGCTTTGACACTCGGCTACACGTACATTCCTCCCTAACACCGCTTTGACACTCGGCTACGCATGTACATGTATGCCTACATGATAAAGAGTTATATTTATATATTTAAAGTTACTAATATAATTTTTCGATTGGACGAAGAACTTGGAAGTGGACTAGGTTATCGTGGAATCTGCCCTATGGTTCATATAATACAGGCTATTTTGCTGCAACAGCATGCTATTTTCTATATTTGAATGTGTTTAACATGGTTGTGAAGTTTGTAAATTTTGGTGTTAGCTAATATAGAAGATCTTACTTTTGACAAAAACATTTCCTCAAAATTTCTTTTCAACAGCACTGTAAAATTACCAAACGTGGTTTTTACCCCTCGGCCATTTTGGCCTCGGGGTATTGTCGTTGCCATGTACGTCCGCCCGTACGTCCGTATGTCCGTACGTCCGTCCGTCCGTTACCGCATTTTAGGCAAAACCGCTTGAGACACAACCATGAAATTTTCAACACTTATTTATCTAGTGCTAAGTCAGACGCCTATCGAAAGTTGCCCCCTCGGCCCATATTTTACAGAGTTCTGCCCCTTTACAGATATATAAATTTCTGTTTCTGTCCTATATGCCTGAATGTAACCAACTATCGGTATATCTTGATCATCCCACATAGAACTATCTCTTCCCCAATTCACACTACACATGAGTCTCAGTCACTTGGGGAAAGCCGAGGGGTTTTGATTAGATCAATCTCATGTTTAAATAATTTTCAAAATATGCATATCTGATGAAGAAGTTATTGCAAAATCCATTGTCGAGGACATGTGACCTCCGACTTGTATCAGCTCAAGTCCGCTGTATAGACATCGACAATTGAAATATCCAAACACATCATATCCAACCAAGAGTTATAACCCGTTCTTGCCATATTTACAAGGAAGATTTATTCTGTCAGGCACAACAAAGTTCGCGGTGGACGGCAAGTCGCCATGCATTTCTCCATGCCTCGCGTGCCTGTAAAAAAAATTTAGGCGTTGCGGCTCAATGACTGCGCAGGATCGCGCAGTTCTGCGGAATCATTTGGGTGAATGGACAACCACGATCGAGCCGTCTGCGCGATCGCGCCAAAGTGCTTATCGAAACAGAAGGGTGCATGATCGCGCCCTGCAGGGGGCGAGATCGCGCGACACGCGAACGAGCGCCATTCGCGCGCGAACGAGCACCATTCGCGCGTTCGCGTGTCGCGCGATCGCGCCCTCTTTGAAGGCGCGATTGCGCGAACACGAGAAGACGCGAATGGTGCTCGTTCGCGTGTTCGCGCTATCTCGCAATCGCGACCCCGCGAATGCGCGAACGGTACCGTTCGCGCGTTCGCGTGTCGCGCGATCGCGGGGTCGAGATTGCGAGATAGCGCGAACACGCGAACGAGCACCATTCGCGCGTTCGCGCCTTCCGGTTCAGTGTTTGCGCATGTGCGGAAATTATGCCCAGGGACCATCTCAAGCAGACTATGTGTATTGAATCTTGGAACTACAAAATTAGATTATTGTGTTACGTTAACGTTATTAGCCTATATTTCAGCTCACAATAATCAAATATGTGCGCGACAGATGCTAGGTCCGTGTAACCTTGCACAATTCAATTTTCGTTTTTCGTTTTTGGTTTCTCAAAATCAAAAATTGAAATTTGACCGTCAATTTTCAATTTTTGATTCTGGGATTGCAAAAACAAAAAACAAAATTCATATTTGACAGTCAATTTTCAATCGACTTGTCCGTTTTTCGTTTTTTGATTTTAACTTTGACGTATCAATGTGAAGTTCGCACGTGGACGGGTTATGATGTCACTTCCGGTACGCCGAGTAGAATAGAAAACGCAAATCGTGTCGTATAAGAGGTGTGGATCGTGAGAGGCATGTGGCCCACCAGGCCATCCTCGAAAGCCAGTGTATTGATCGATTTGTTAGGGTATCTATACATTGCCTTGGTTAGTTGCCAACGGTAGTGCCAACGGTAGTTCTGTATTCTCTAAATCAAACCAATTATTGAACAGTCTCAGCTAGCTCATTACGACAGTCAACTAACTGCACTTTGATGTCAGGCTGAAATCGGCATAGTGAGTCAAAGCAAAAACCGTCGGCTTGGGATACCGACATGCTAATTCAAAATAACCTCTGGGGATGAAATGTTCGAGATTGAAGCAACGACCCAAGAACTCTCTCGAATCACCAAAAATGTCCAGGTAAGCCCTGTGCGAGGATTCACGATTTACCTGGACTTGTGAAGATGCACCAGACAGGTCTGGATAGGTAGCATCCCGCTGTTCTCATTGGCTATTGACATTGAGGCCTGAGCCAATCAGGACGCAGTCTTAGATTTTCTCATTTCTAAAAATAGATGTTTAGAGAGCTACAAAAGCGAACAGCATTCATGCACACAACCGCTATTTGTTATTGATTTGAAATATAGTATTTATACAGATACCAACAAAGATATAATATCAATAAGAGTAAGCATCGCGGTGATGGGCCGCGAAATCCGCATAGGGCAAGAAACCACCATTTCAAACAAGCACACAATCGCCACGTTTGATGCCAGACGTCTGAATGCTTCAGGTCCAATCTTCATTCTCTATTTTTGGGACCTGGATCGTTGGAGCGTTCAGATGCCCGTCAACGTTCAGCGTCAAAAACGTTTCAACGCTTTAAGTGCGGGTGTCAAACGCTTCAATGCATCGACGCGGGAAGTTCCTTTGGGGGTTATGATTAGGGTACCCACGTATTTATTATACCACCCTACTTTAACGAACCTACCGTGTGTATCACCCCGGTTGTTCTCAATATAATGCATCACACCTGCTGCACGAACGCCTACTCGCTTCTGCACATGCGCAGTTGGCCCATTATAATCTAGGTCGAATGCCTGGCTCCAGAGATCTATAGTGTAATGAACCTCTCAAATCTTTCCCCCTACTGGTTTTCCATATTATGCTCCACACTTGCTTAAACAGTCCGATTTGCGCTTTCCATACTACTCCGCGGACCGAAAGTGACATCATAAGCCTTGCGCGTGTGCAGTTAACATTGACGCGTCAAAGTTAAAATAAAAAGAACGAAAAACGGACAAGTCAAGGCAATTTTCAATATTTGATTTTCGTTTTTGCGCGAGATAAAACGAAAAAGGAAATTCGAAAATTGAAAGTCAAATTTCAATTTCTGATTTTGAAAAACCGAAAACGAAAAACGAAAATTGAAAATTGACGGTCAAATTTCAATTTTTGAATTTGAGAAACCAAAAGCAAAAAAACGGAAATTGAATTGTGCAAGGTTTCGATGACCGAAATACGGCGGACTACGTCGCCGGCAATGCGGATTTTGATTTTCTTAGAGAAATAAAGTCAAACAATGTGTATAAAACTGCAATTTCATATATATGATAGGCCTACATACAGTAAGCAAAACTACACGTCTGATTATTGATCAGAATATAGGCTATCAATCTAATCCCAATGTAATATTAAAAACAAACAATTTCAATTGTTCTGTTTTGAGATGGTCCCTGAACATGCGCAAACACTTTTTGAACAGGAAGGCGCGAACGCGCGAATGGTACCGTTCGCGTGTCGCGCGATCGCGCCCTTCAAGAGGGCGCGATTGCGCGAACACGCGAACACGCGAACGGTACCGTTCGCGCGCGACTGGTGCTCGTTCGCGTGTTCGCGTCTTCTCGCAATCGCGACCCCGCGAATGCGCGAACGAACCGCGCGGTTCCGTGTCGCGCCATCGCGTTCAAGAGGGCGCGATTGCGAGAACACGCGAACACGCGAACGAGCACCAGTCGCGCGCGAACGGTGCTCGTTCGCGTGTTCGCGCATTCTCGCAATCGCGACCCCGCGAACGCGCGAACATGGCAGTATTGAGCCACTCGCGCCCCTACAATTTTTGCAAATTTACAGGTCGCGAGGGCGCGAATGCGATGGCAGCTATCAGCCACCATACAAAGCAGCTGTGTAGGTAGGAATTGCCAGTCTGCAAACTACCAAGACTGCAACGCCACTGTTTAAAATTGAAAGTTCGAAAAGACATAGGCCTATATACAAATTCTTTCTCAAATATAACCCCCACCAGTCGTCCCATATTTCTGATAAGTGTTATTTATCTACTTATATGGTGTTCGCTATCGCGGAGTCCCTTACATGAATTATGGACCAGATATGTGCACTAAGTTTGCGGACTTATACCAGACGAAGTGTTCTGGCGTACTGATTTTCCATCAGCTCATGTATCAAGCGGTCCCAAATAGCAGTCAATTGCAACCATCGTCTCCATTCCACCGATGAGGAAAATGAGAATGCTATCAAACCGCCCTCTCGATTTGCCGCTAAATAATACTATCCAAAGTGCCGTATCTACCGCTGAGCAAAAGTATAATATTCACACTACCGTCTTCATTCCACCGCTGATGAAAAAGTGCTTGAAAGCAAGGGAGACTATTCAAACCACCGTCTTCATTCCAACGCTGATGAAAAAGTAAGCAGTCGATTGCTTCAAAGCAAGGGAGATTATTCAAACTCTCCATTCCACCGCCGATGAAAAGGAGAAGGCTATCAAACCGCCGTCTCAATCTGCCTCTAACTAACAATACAATCCAAAGTGCCGTATCTACCGCTGAGCAAAAGTATAATATTCACTCCACCATTGATGAGAAAGTGTTTCTAAGCAAGGGAGACTATCCATCCACCGTCTGCATTCCACCGCTGAGGAAAAGGAGAAGGCTATCAAACCGCCATCTCAATCTGCTGCTAAATAATAATACAATCCAAAGTGCCGTATCTACCGCTGAGCAAAAGTATAACATTCAAACTACCGTCTTCATTCCACCACTGATGAGAAAGTGCTTCTAAGTAAGGGAGACTATTCAAACCACCGTCTCCATTCCACCGCCGAGGAAAAGGAGAAAACCATCAAACCGCCAAAAGTATAATATTCAAACTACCGTCTTCACTCCACCATTGATGAGAAAGTGCTTCTAAGCAAGGGAGACTATCCAAACCACCGTCTCCATTCCACCGCTGAGGAAAAGGAGAAGGCTATCAAACCGCCGTCTCAATCTGCCGCTAAATAATAATACAATCCAAAGTGCCGTATCTACCGCTGAGCAAAAGTATAACATTCAAACTACCGTCTTCATTCCACCACTGATGAGAAAGTGCTTCTAAGCAAGGGAGACTATTCAAACCACCATCTCCATTCCACCGCCGAGGAAAAGGAGAATACCATCAAACCGCCGTCTCAATCTGCCGTTAAATAATAATACTATCCCAAAGTGCCGTATCTACCGCTAGATGGACAATGAACTGTTAAATGCCGCAACGCCATTTCTCTGAAAAGATACAGCATACAGACAGCTAGGATGATTACCACTCTCAGCCCCGACCACCCACCCCTTATGAAAATGTTTCAAACGCTATGCGGCCTTTAAAACAGAAGGCATGCCTTAATAGTGGGAAGTCTATCTCTCTCGTGCTCTCTTACATGAAGTATGGACCAAACTCTAACATAAACGTTCACAACTTTAACACGCGTGTTGAATCTTGAACTCTCTCCGAACACCTCAGCATCCCATTTATTTACAGTGTAGTGTAAAGAACCAAAGGTTAGTTTACTTAAGATTCCCCCGAGATATTGGCAGAAGCAAAATATGTTATCAGATATTACGCAGTGAAATATTATCGTAACCATGAAACAGTGCATGATCCATGTCGTAACAAACTTCTAATATTCAAGTTACTTGCTATACGGTATGTATTTCTTTATACGCACACTTTATCACTCTCAGAAATATTCAGGGAATAATCCTGACTAAATCAGGCTGCACATCAACAAGTCAATTTCAGGGATTTTGCCTGAAATCCAGGGATAATTTCCTGAATTTAAGAAAAAAGATCCATGAATGAGAGGATTAGTAAGGTACGTAAAATCCCCTAAAAATCAGGTAATTTAGCTTTAATTAATAGATGATATACCTGAATTTCAGGAAATTATCCCTGGATTTCAGGTAAAATCCCTGAAATTGAGTGGATGTGCAGCCTGATCCATTCACGATTATTCCCTGAATAGATCTACCCTCCGTTGCAGACAGTATATATTGTAATTCTAATGCGTGCTCTCTGTAAAATCACCCGGGGTATTTCTATGGCCTGTCCAAGTTCAAACTCTTTCGATATAACTTTTTCCCCTCTCAACTGGGATCTGTAGAGCCAAGCAAGCACTGTGTATTGGTACCTCAAATGTACTACTAATACCAAACGGAAATCAAACTGTTACTCCTGTATATGTGTCTTTTTCTTCATTCCATACCACCTTCCGATTATTAGCATCACAAACACAATGCAAGTCATAGGTAAATTCAAAGGAGAACAAGTTTCATTTATTCGTAATGTATAGGCTGTATATGATCCAATACCATAACACAGTAATTCCCATGGACAGTGACTCCTTACTGGAAGTAGGCTACCCTTATGATGATACAGTATAGGCACAGCTGTGAGTGGGGTGGGAGATAGCTATTCTGCAGGTTGGGTAAATATAGCCGCATGCATTATAATAGGCGGGTATACACTTCCCTATACCTTCGATGGATACTGGTATATGAAACTCTGTAGTGCACTTTATTAGTATATATCCAGATCAGGGTAAATCCCGGACTGCATGTTATAGCCCATCCGTACCTCACAAACCTAGTTAGCTATCTGATCCAGTCCCCCTTCGCAGCTGCTTTTATAGACTCTGATCACGTGCCTATGTTAGCCAATCAAAATACAATACCTTCGCCAGAGCAAAACGAGAACGGAACTATTTAACATTTCAATTGTAAGTATATAATTATCCAGCAAGATTTGTGTAGAGCTTACAGCAAATATAAGGAGCGTTTTTCTTTAACTTTTAACAGATACCATTATTTTGTATGGCAAAGAACACAGTAAAAACCGCTCCAACACTTGTGCAACCCAGTGGCTACGTCATCTTGACATTTTCAAGTTAAATACTACACTAACGTTCCGTCATTTACCTTGACTTACTGAATAGAGTAAACTGTTCAAACCGAGAAACGCACGTGATGTCATATAGCCAATCAAGATAGGAGCTTGCCAACACCGTGCAGCTAGGATTTTCTTTGATGTCTGCCCGTGTGATCTCCAAATATGGCAAGTGGCGAGTGTATTGAGGTTAATTTGCTTCGAATAGCCAATCAAATTTGAATTTTAAAGAGGTCACACATTGCACTTCTCCTAATATGACCACGGAATATTAATAGCGCTATGACCACGGAATATTAATAGCGCTATGACATCACCAGACCTGTATTCTGATCAGATAATGTGTTACGTTCAGCCAAGGCAACACGTGTAGTGTTAGACTTGGGTAAGCGAAGATGTGGCTACGTATGTTGGCGAGCAAAAATCGAGCTTGCCATGTTCTCAACGAATTCCTACTAAAATATTTACATAGCTATTGTCTCTTGTGGTAAACTGGGGAGCGTTTTAATCATAGAATAATATATCCAGCATATTTCGCTTCGTGCGTATGGAAATATCAACAAAATAGTGCGACCATCTTTAGCTGCACGGATGCGTATTTTACGTTAACAGAGACCAGAAATATGAGTAAATCCAACAACATAATCAGACTTAGTCAAATATGTACAGTTCATGTGTTAAATCCTAAAGAATTAAGTAATAATAGTTCTGGATTCATCATAGTAGGTCACGTCATGTAGACGGACAAAAACAACATGGCCGCATGGGCGAGGAGAGGGCTGAATTAAAACACGTCGTGTACCAATAAAATGAAGTTACGAAATGTCATCAACATTGTCCATAGAGGATAAAGTTACAGCAGGTAACAGTTCATTATAGTCTCATTCAGGAATGTTAGTTCTTCACAAGAGTTCAAGTTCCGGACAAAACGTGTTGTCATGTAACAACAACAACAGCGTGGTATAGTAAGTGTCCTCGTGCAGGGAAGCCACAAATAAATCAATAATATACAGTTACGTATATTACACTCCCCCCTACTTAATTTCATGAAACTCTCCTGAGTTTATAATATATATATATTCAGAACAGTTCAAGAGGTTCAACACAGTTCACTAAAATCCATGGGCATGATAAGAACCCAGTGCATGGTAGCAGTGTCCCAACAGTTCATCATAATATACAAGGATCAAAGAACATAGGTAAATGTCCAGTGATATATCCATAATGAGATGTGTTCTTAATCACAACGCGATTCAAATGGAATGATGGATAATCCAAGCTGACTGATGACAATGGTACGTATACACAGGAATTATGACACAGCACTGACACCGGGTAAGCCAAAATGCTGTTCAAAGATCCAATTCAGTCAAGTGTCCACAATATTAAGTATCCAGTATCAAGAAACAGAGCACAAGTCCCGGGAGACAGGTGAGGTAAGTATCCCACACAATACAACCAATATATATCCGACACGGTATGTGTCCATTGTGTTATTTTGTATTTCACAGATGATTTCCTGTACAGAAACAACAGAAGCGATCTATTTACAGCTCCAAACGAAGTCCAACAGAGAGGGAGTTGAGCATCTTCACATGACAGTCGGCATCCGTGTTGCGGCTCTGAGACATAGCTTCAAATGCGGATAGAATTTCCAACTCACCATCAACCGGTTTTCCCAAAGCAATGTGAACCAGTAGTTTGTAATTGTATAGTCTGGCTTTGCGAAGAATAGATGATCCACTGTCGGGACAGGACTTCACCGAGCCTACAGATGTCCCAGGGAGAGCAAAGATGTCGTACAGGTCTAGAGGTTCCGGTAGGTCCACGTCAATGGGGCCGTGAAGAAATTCATCCAACTTCAGGACTAGTCCACCCCAATGTATTTTCTTTGTTTCAGCCTGCATTGTCCTCCAACGGGCTGGGGGCCAAGATATCGTTTGCCCACCCACCTCTACAGTAAATACACCATCGGCGTTCCACTCCCTCCTCGCCGGGGGCACCATAGGCATACAGCCGAACTCCAAGATCTTGATGGCCCTGCATTGGAGATCCGTCTTCTCCCCCTTGATGGAGGGGGATGCAGAAACTTCATTGCTGGAGCTACTGGCTGTCTCAGTTGGAGGAGCTCTGGGCACTTTCTTTGACAGGTCAAGGGGAGAAGATGGTCTTAAAGGCGTCGTAGGTGGACTGATAGGCTCTGTTTCAGGCAAGGGATACTTCTCAGTCGTTTCAGGTCTGGTAACCAGGTTCATTTCTCTAGGAGTAGTGGTGTGAGGGACGGTTTGAGGTGGGCTCACAGGATCAGGGACTGCCTGTGAAAGGCTGTCTGTTGAGGGCAGCAGAAGCGGGACCGGTGTCAATTGACCATCTTCGCAGTCCCCATAGATAATGGGATGTGACATATTACTTATGGGTGTTGGGTTGTACAGAGGCGGTGGTGGGCTGGATGCTTGGACCTCATCAACATGGGACGGTGTACCAACTTGGGAAGTTCCATGGTGTGCTACAGATGTGGGTACGGGATATGTGGAGGTCTCAAATGATGGTTTATGCCACTGCCAGATTGATGTTATGTATCGCCGGTCCATCTTTAGTGCCAATGCCACTGCTTTGATGACGGTCACAGAGTCGGTTCTCCTACCCTCTGAAGTTGGCGGGCTGAATTCTGTTGTTAGTGTGGCCATCTTGCGTGTGCTTGCAGCATTTGTTTTGGGATCGAACAAGATATTTTCTCCGAGATCAGCTTTAAAGTATTGGCCATCCGAAGAACTGCACCACACTTGGAATCCAGTGGATCGAATGTCTATTTTATTCACATTCAGTTGAAGAGCGATGATGGGGTAGGATGGTGTATAAACCCTTGCTCCTCTGCGCTGTTTTGCTGCAGGTTCTTCGTTATATTGGCTGGCTGGTGCTCTTCTCTTTTGATTCCCTGTGGATTCCCCACTGGACTGGCTTGCCGGGGTTTTTTTTATTTACCTCTGGTTCACCCCTGTACTGATTTGCCCAGCCAGCCTCCCACTCACCCATGGATCTGGAGGGCCTTTTAATATCTTTGGACCACTGCCGCATCAGTCGCCTGGCTTCCATAGACTCTACCGATGACCATTGGGGTTTGCTGATGACACTTGAATAATCATCCGGGGTTGTCGTCATCCAAAGACCATTGGGTTCTGAAAATATGTTAGGAAGCAACCTTCTGGAAGCCCCACTGTGTTCCTTCCTGACATGAACCTGAAGGTCAACGGTCCGCCGGAAACGTCTCTTACCCTCAACACATAATGGACAGACTACTTCCAATTTATGATGCGCGACTGACTGCTTCATTTCCTTCTTCGACCCCACCTCAACTGTACAGTAGCGACATCTTAATACACCAAGAGAAGCCATTCTGAAAGTACAAGAGCCTCAATATATTCATCTGTGTAGCAGCTATTGGATAGGACAACATCATGAATATCTTCCCAGGTGAGTATAATCTGTATAGGTACCCCCACATGACCTACTTCCGAAGGAATCACTGTCACCACACCATTTCCTGACTAGAGCTATTGGTAACCAAAATTAGTTATATAAAAACCTAATGGACCTTGCTTGCACCAAACAAGCAGCCTTCCATAGAATACTTCCCCAAGAAGTACTGTAGGAGCAATATTCCGTGCACGTCAGGCCTAGGTTGGCCAGACCCACCCTGACCCTGCATAGCTGTAAGTACCCCCAAGGTTCTCCAGTTCCTATATATATCTATGCTACCCATCAGGTCCATTCCTTGTTTATATTCCTCTGTATTGTTCCCTTACAGATTTTGTACCAATATCTAATCATTTGATTCCCTCAAGTCTCTACCCCAAGTAGGCGATCGATGTGATATGCCTTGGGCTGCTGTCTTGGAGATTGCTTCACCAGGTAAGTAAGATCATCTATTTTCTTGATGATAACGAATGGCCCTTTCCAACGAGAGGTGAGTTTTGAACATACTCCTATGTTCCTTGCAGGGTTGTACAACCAAACAGCTTGTCCAGCTTAGAAGGTTCGTTTCTTGGACCGTGTGTCATAGTGCTTCTTACGGTATTCAGCTTTCCGTTTTAGGACCACTGAGCTGTTTGTAAACTTTGATAGAGTTCTGCAGTGTACCGTTCGGGGCATATCACAGAATCATCATTCTGAGGTGACTGTACAATTGCCTGCAGGGGCATGACCATCTCTCGACCAAACACCATCATATTTGGAGATTTCCTAGTGCTAGAGTGCTCGGACGCCCTGTATGCCATCATTACTTGGGGGAGAAATTCGTCCCATCGACGTTGTTGTCTTTCACAATACATCGTCAGCATCGCAGCTAGTGTCCGATTAAACCTCTCCACTGTTCCATTTGCTTGGGGTCTCATACCTGTTTTGTTAATTTGTAAAAGTTCACACACTTCTTTGAAGAGTTCAGACTCAAAATTTGTACCCTGGTCTGAATGTACCTGTAATGGGGTACCAAACCTACAAATGAAGTTGTTCACTAAGGCTTTAGCAACAGTAGACGCCTCCTGGTCTGGCATAGGAATGGCTTCTGTCCATTTCGTGAAGCAGTCCACAATGACCAGTATATACTTGTTTCCCCCATTGGTAATTGGTACTGGTCCCAAGATGTCCACGGCCACCCTCTCCATTGGCTCCCCAACAAGATACTGCCCCAATAGTGCACGACCTAAATCTCCAGGGGGTTTTCTTGCAGTACATTTGTCACATTTAAGACAGTATTCCGCCGCATTGCGCTTCATGGCAGGCCAGTAGAAGGCCTGTCCAATTCGGCCTACCATCTTGTCACCCTTGAGATGCCCAGCGGATGGAACATCATGATAGTACTTGACTACCTCTTCTCTGCATGATTGAGGTACTATCAACTGGTACACTGTTTTCCCATTGTCATCTATCCAAACTCTGTAACATGTAACATGCCCCCAATCATTTTCAACCGGTCCCACTGCCGCCATAGTGTTTTGAAAGTATTGAATAGATGTGAAATTGTGGACAACTCTGGTCGTCCTTTCCCTTCTTCACAGGCTAGCACAATTGGCCCCACATCAAGATCCTGTATCTGCTTTGACCGTACTTCACTGGGTGTCCACCCTTCTAGTATGGCCATGGTCTTTTTAAGTCCATCAACTGTAGGCTTCTGGCTCCTAGTTACTGCCAAAGCATGCCCTATATCACCTTCGCCATATTCAACATCAGATTCAAGTTGTGAGTCTGTCAACTTACAAGGATTCTCCTCCACATCCTCGTTCAGCTGCTGCTGTTTGGTGCACACCTTGCACGGCCTTCTCGACAATGCATCCGCATTTGCATGACTGCGCCCAGCCCTATGCGTTACCTCCATGTTGTATGTCCCTAATATCTCTAACCATCTGGCTGTCTGACCAGTGGGTTGCTTGAGATTCTTCATCCAACTCACTGCTGCATTATCGGTTCTAAGTAGGATCTTTTGCCCATAAATATATGTTTGAGTGCAACAACCACTGCAAGCAGTTCCTTTCTGGTGACGCAATATACCCGTTCATGCTTGTTTAGCACACGGCTACTATAGGCTATGACTCTTTCTGAGCCATCTTGTTCCTGTGACAGCACTGCTCCAGTTGCCAAATCGCTGGCATCCGTGTCCAAAATGAAAGGTTTGTTTGGGACTGGATAGGCCAGTACTGGAGGTGTTGATAATGCTTCCTAAGATCCCTAAATGACTGCTCACACTCAGAATTCCAGTTGAATTTAGCCCCTTTTTCTGTAAGCTTGAGAAGAGGTCGTGCCATTGCTGCGACTCCACTGACAAAGCGGCGGTAGTATGAACATAATCCTAAAAAGCTTCTGACTTGCTTAGCATTTCGCGGCTGAGGCCATTCCTGGACTGCACACAATTTATCAGGATCAGTTTCCACACCTTCTTGAGATACCTTATGCCCTAGAAATTTTGTTTCCTTCTGAAAGAGAGTGCACTCAGATGGCTTTAGTTTCAACTTGGCCTCTTGCAAACGTTTGAATACTCGCTCTAGCCTTTCTAGAGCCTGTCTGAAATTTTCACTCGGGATCAAAATATCATCGATATAAAGTATACACTCTTCCCAATGGAGTCCCCGGAGTACGTCCTCCATAAGTCTCTCAAACGTGGATGGAGCATTTGCTAATCCAAAGGGCATAACTGTAAATTGATACAGACCCTATCTGGTGGTGAACGCGGTCTTTTGCTTATCTTCTTCCACGAAGGGAATTTGCCAGAATCCAGAGTGTAAATCTTGACAACTAAACCAACGTGCACCAGAAAGAGAGTCCAGGCACTCGTCAATTCTCGGCAGATGATACGCATCTTTTCGTGTCACATCATTCAGCCTTTTAAAGTCTACAGAAGACAATAGGAGAGGCCCAAGAGCTATTGGATGGTTCGATGATACCACGGCTACTCATTTTCTGTATCTCTTCTTTCTCAATGGCTTGTTTCCTGAGTGGAAGTCTACAGGGCGGTTGTCTTATAGGTGCTGCGTTTCCTGTATTTATGGAGTGTTTCACTCGATCTGTGCAGCCCAGATCATCTGGAGACTTTGCAAATACTGATTGGTTCCTGATCAGAAGTTCTGCCAATTCTTTTTGCTGTTCGGAGGTTAGATGGGTTGAACTTCGCATCATAAGATCCTGAAGGTGCTCTGGCACAGAATTAGATGGCATAGATTCATTGTCATTAGACATTGCTGCACACTGAATATCACTAGCACTGTCAGTCTCGTAAAATGATTGGCAAGTCCCTAATCGTGTTCCTGGATAAAGTGTAACATCATCACTGTTGTGATTAATGAGTTGGATCCACAAGTTTGGTGACCGTGTATCAACTATGCAATTCACTGCACGGATACTTTTCTCTCGAAACAGTTCCATGGAAGGTTCAACTACTCCAGATGCAGCTAGGCATTCACTCTGTAATATTCCTATCGGTATCCACCCTATTGAGTGCCCTGGTACTGTAATAGACTCACGGACCTGCACTTGACAGGTCATCTGTGCCTCTCCACCTATCCAACAAGGTACTGGAGCTCCTCCAGTCTCCAGCATAAGCCAGTTGTAATCAATCTTGGAAATATACTTTAATAGGAAGTCTTGTCCCAGTATCCCAGGAACAGTAATGTCACAGATAACTACACTGTGTTGATACATTGTACCTCCAAGCTGTATCTTAACATCAGCTACACCATACAGGCTCAGTTTTTCACCATTTGCTCCCTGTATATTATTGGATAATACCCTGAGTTCTGGTCTCACATCCTTTGGTATATGCTTAAATACCTCCCCTGAGAGTAGCGTAGTATTAGACCCACTGTCGACCAACAAGTGTACTGGTTCTACCATTCCATCAATGAACGCGGTCACAAATAAGCCATTATCCCATTTGTCAATCCTGTTGCTAAGCTGACCTATTCGAATTGTTCCTCTCTGGTTATCTGAGTAATTATTCTCCTTTTCAACACTCTCTGTAACTTCTGTTT
>JAVTVY010019761.1:0-73300 GCA_036873755.1 Hanleya hanleyi | reverse complement strand
TCGTACACTGGGGATTGGTGAGCTGTATCTTCGTCAGATGAAAATGACGGCATGTAACACAAAGGACTAGTCTGTAAGTCCCAGTGTCGACACAGCATCAACTTCCCACAATGCCAGCATATATCAAATACCAAAAGGTCTGTACAGGGGGCGGGCTTCGGGGACGAAACGTCCACAGCAGAATCTCGCCATATACAGGTAAAAATTACAACACATATAAGGCCTCCGAGTCCGGATGAAGCTTTGAGAATGGCGTAGAAAATATTATAGGATGTGAGATATATAGATTATGGCCATTTGTCTGGTTTTTATCCCACGGGTTTGAAACAAGCTTTAACGAGTGTGCTAAAATCTGATAACTGACCAAGAGTATGATGATTTATTTATCGTATCACAATATTTTTGTATATCATCGTCGAAAAAGAATCGAAAGATTATAAGCAAAAGCATAAGGGTGTGATACAGGTTTTGTATCACTTAGGTGTATCACATTGCTTTTGGCCGCTGTGATGTGAGAAATACTAGTGCCTGGGCGACGACTGTTAATGATATACTTCGCATTAACTTATTCTCCAAAAATGCAGCGGAATATGTTGATGTTTAATCACTTCCGGGTTGTTTATTTTAATTTTTCGTTCACGATTTGTTTTCCATGAGCTGCATATGCAAATTTTGTGTAATGCATTTGTGATTTTTTGATAGTTTTCATACAAAGAGACGAATGTATATATATAATTTCCAAATTCTCATCACTGCCTTCTCGTGGAATTCGGTTAATTAATCTGCTCGAACTATGTTTAGTGATGTCAGGTTCATATGCCTAGGATCGTGTGGTACACTTACTTAAAAGTGAAATCCTGCGCTTGAGAGTGAAATGCGATCAAAAGCACGTCATGGTAAATTTCAACAAAGGAAGATAACTGCTATAATCAACTTTAGTTCTTTGTTATCGATTTTAGAAACTCCCATAATAGGTTTTAGATCTTTGTTACAATTTGAGTAGGGGCTACCGTAGCCTGTTATTGTAAAGAATCACAATGATTGACTCGATCAAGCATACATGCCACCAGCGCCCCATCCTCAATGCTGATGCTGTAACGGTTGTGAACTACATCAAATATTGCCAATCGGATTCTTTCCGGCTCTTTACATGTAAATTAGCATGTGTAAATCCAGCGGCAAATGGAGTTACTCTTCCAACACAGGTAAACCCGATCAGGCTAAAAACTGTGCTAAGTAACTAACCTGAGGTAGATTTACTTGTTTCAAGTTTCACAAACGGTTTCGATATTGGGCATACCACCAAGCGCCTCCACTCAAAGTTTCTAAACTTTGGCGATACATACCACCAGGGGCCGTATGATCCCATGTACTTCAAAATCCTCATGGTGCTCATATGAACAGTCACAATCAAAGCGTGACTGAGATTCATCATTCTCTAGATGACAACATTACAACGATTATTATGGATTAAGAATAATGATCAGCAATACGGATTTGATATTTTTAGAACATCATGAAGTCTCGCCGGCATCATTGAAAACTGTTCTTCCCCGCTTCTCTCTTGCAGGAAACTAGCCTTTGTTTATGTATGCTATGATTGTCTTTTTGAATTGGGTGCTAATACTGTTATATGGAATATGGAATAGGTCTTTGGATTATGAACGCAGATATTCTTTAATGGACGACAGATGAATTATGAATGACGGACCAAACGCTTGTAATTCGAGAAACTTTGCCTTTACTGTCTCGCGTAATCGCCCATCTGTTATGCAAAACTGTCTCGCGTAATCGCCCATCTGTTATGCAAAACCCTATTGTAGACGCTAAATTAGACAGGTCCCTGTCGAAAGGTCCCTTCTCAACTCTTCCTTTTGGAAATATGGTTGGCTGTCCATTAGGCTCAGTCCCCAAAAATGAACCTAATACTTTTAGGGGCTGTCGTTGGCCGAGTTGTCTAAGGTGCATCGCTGGTGATCGCCTGCCTCACCCTGCTTAACCGGCACGGGTTCAAGCCTTGTTGGTGCAAGTGTGAAAGTTTGTCAGTTACTTGCCGACGGGCCGGAGGTGGTTATCTTCAGGTATTTTAGCTTCCTCCACCATTAAAACTGGCTGCCACCATATGAATAAAATAACTTCCAGTGTGACATTAAACCAAACCCCGCTAATACTTTTAGGGTGATACACGATTTATCTTACCCTGGAAAATCTGCCTTGTCTATAACGGTGCGATTCCACAAGACCTATGATATGATGGCAACAATCTATTTAGACGATGCCTTCTGCATCCTACCTATCGAGCCAGCGATTTACATGTACCCCTTATTGGGGCTTACCTGGGGCGAAAAGTATTTTTATGATCGGCGCCGCTCGATGGGATGCTCTACATCCTGTGAATTATTTGAGAGCTTAAGTCATTCTTGGCTACAATATCAGAGGTGACCCATGCACATACTGGACGACTTCATGTTCGTGTGAGTATTATGCATGGGATTCAAATGGACTGAAGAACTATGAAAGCATCATTTCCAGAAGACAAAATTCATAACCTGTAAAGCATGCTTGGTGAATTCTCGCACCGCAAAAAGTTCCTTAGTGGAACTGCACTGGCTCGCTCAATTTTGCCTACAAAGTCTTGGTGCCAGGCAGGGCATTTCTCCGCTGCCTGATAGACGTTTACAAAAGATGTATCACAGGCTCACCATCACATTCGCTTAAATAAAGCTAGAGCCTATGTTGATACCTGAACTATACAGGGAATATTAGTACATTTATAGTCTATAGCTTGTCTTGTGAGAATAGTTCTTAGAAACTGTCCCTTGATTAAAAAGACATCGTCCCTTCATTCAGTCAGAGGCAAATATAAAGACATTGGAGATATTTATAACTGAACATTTTCGCGATGATAAATGCCGATATATAATACATCAGAATTTTGCCCAATATCTTCCAGCAAATGAACGGGATTACCCATAAACCTATGCCCAGATTCCATTGTTTAAGTCAGTTGATACGGAGGGTCAGTCCAAATCCAAGCGATCTCGACAACAGCGTTTTATGCACAGCCCAATTGCCTACCTGCGACCTGCTTACATAAACTAAGGTTATTTTGTTCAGTTAGGTTATGCACAACTTTTAGGAAACAATTCGAATAAATAGCAAGCGTTTCCTACAAGAGAGAAGCGGTCAACAATTTTCCATGGTGTTTTTTGCTTGCACAAAAACAGACCCCTAATTTGGAAGAGAGAATTTCTCACATGAAAGTGTGAAGGAATATTGAACAAGGATAAAATCGTAAGGAACGTTTATCTTTAACCATCAGTCATTGTATTCCTGTATGTTTCAACTAAATATATTTGCAATTTGTAATTGAATGCAAATTACTTGACTCGTCCAGAACTCTCCAATTGCCAATCTTCCTTATAGAGCAGCATCTTGTTCTTTTCTTTCCATTGAATCCCTGCCAACAAAAGATAGCTAACTTGAAAATATAGCCATCGTCTTACATTCACTCGGACTCCGGTATAATATTCAATGAAAGGATCCTCTAACTGTGTTATCAACCAGGAGACAACTACGATGAAAGGATCCTCTAACTGTGTTATGAATCAGGAGACAACTACGATGACAGGATCATGAAGACTGTGATAAATGAATGGCAGAGTAAAAGTATCCCATGCTCGAAGCAATCTGTCTTTGACCACATAAGTGTCAATGTGGTTGAAACTAGCAAATGTGTCTTTCCTTTCCAACACCGAGCCAGCAGCCAGACCGCACAATGTTTCAATCTTCTCTGTCTGGTACTTAAAATATATGGATGATGATGCCCTGGCTTGCATATGGAGAGAAGTTTTATTTATGCCATCAATTATGTCACAACGCCTATACCGGTGTCTGAAAGACACTTCGCTACCTTATTTATTGGCATTATTAATATAATTTGTGCGGTGGTCAGACACAAATCATCTTCGGTCATCCTCCTATCGACTATGATATATTATTACAATCATAGACGCATCTATTGTGTAGAATGAGTTAGGTTATAAGGCTATCACATACACTCAACACTCTTCGTGCGCCGATAGACAAATGATATATTAAAGACGCTGGTTTTGCGACAACACTTCAGTCGCATAAATATACTAATTCGGGCTCCACATGTGAAGAAAGTCACCCCCGCCCAATGTGAATTTGAAACAATTAATTTGACTGCATACTGGCGCTTGACCTGCTGTGTCTCTCCTCGCGTACATTTCTGGTTAGTAGTACTTTGTTTCCGCTCTTGCTTTATAATGACGAACTATTTCATCTAGTGATATCTGGTATATATTTCCAAGGTTGTCACTATATAGTCGTTAAGATAAGCATGATCTCCTCTCTTTCGATAGTAAAGTAATTGGATGCATTCTTCATATTACACCAATGATCACTGGTTCAATATATTCCTCTATCGTGAAGGGTATAGGGAGCTTCGCTGCAGGTCACGTGTCAGCGCACAGTTGGTCAATCTGTTGTTCAAAATTTGTATGAACTTTACAGGTTGTTCAATCTGTTGAAAAATTGGATAACTACTTATCCCGCATCAGACAAAACCATTTATTTCCATTGGACCACAGTGATCATGTGGAGCTTGTATACCGTCAGCGTGTGTCTACCTGTAAGTTCTGCATGCAGGTGACAATCAAATTCTCCAATAAATTACATGGCAAAATAAAGTCCCCCTCACTGATGGAACGCTATTCTCCCTAACAGTCCGTCCACTTGACACTAAAACATGTCGCACATCTTCGTTCCGTGTACGACTCGATGCTCCAGGGGCGGCGGAGAGACAAGCGGAGGGACATGGCGGATCAAGGGCGTAGACAAGTTGTCAGATTTGGGGGGGCTTGAGAGGGGGAGAGTGTGAGAGGGGGGTATCCCCCCTCGCAGCTTAAGAATTTTTTTTGAAACTTGATGGTAAATTGGCACTCTCTGGGAGCATCTGAGTAGTATAACGTTGTAACAACTGAACTTTGATTTATCCCAAAATGTCTCATAACAAAGACGATCACTGCAATGATATACAAGCTGAAGTGATCATTCAGTCTCAGGTTTGCACTATATTTCAAGTTAATCCTTAGACAATACTGTCGTGCCCCGATAGCAGCGCGTGTCTGAGCACGTTTCGTCTCTGACGTTTCCGACGATATTTCTGGGACAATTTATCCGACAACATTGAAACTTCACACAGTAGATAAAAAAAATACTAAATTTATTCCCCTCCAGTAGTTCTCAATAAATCGCGAAAACAAAAATTAGATGGGAAATTTGTGAGATATTTTTGACTTTTTACGTCAAGCTCGCATGTTTTAACAATGGCAGATCAAAGTTATCGTGGTCCCAAAATAACATGGTAGGTATCGGTGACTTTGGTCAGTTCTCAACAAATTTTAATGAAAGACAGAAATACAATTCGGGCTTTTTAGTTTATATACTGTGTGAAGTTTCAATGTTGTACGATAAATTTTCTCCGAAATATCACCAAAAACGTCTGGGATTTATTATCTGGGAAAGACAGTAGGTTTATTTCTAGGGTTTCTTTATGAAAAGTAGTTGAGAGTTTGTATATCTCTTGTTTGTGAATAAAGAAGTACTGGGATCTCAATTGAAAAACAAAATAAGTTTGTAGTGAAAAAGTTACGAAAAATTCTCCTCATCGGAAGTTTTGATGTTTTTTGTCCAAATAGGCGGCATTTGATTGGATTTGGAGCACACTATTCCATTCTCGATTGAAGCCCGAAATCGTCAATCTATGGCTTTGATCACTGATCAATTGCAATCTTATTTTAGGCCTAATGGTATGCACTGGCGGTGATAAGTTTACTTCTCCTGTAATAATTGAATAAGATACGTGATCTTATATGCTATGTTAGGTTTCTTTTTCTTTCTTTCTTTCCTTTTTTCGTTTGTTTGTTTGTTTTGTTCTTTCTTTTTTTTTGCCGGCCGTCAAAATTTGGGGGGGGCTCAAGCCCCCCCAAGCCCCCCCTTGCCTACGCCCTTGCGGATATGAGCCCCTCCGCAGACGGAGGTGCGGGAGTCCTCCCTGAAAATTGTGCAATTTTGGATGTGGTTTAATTCACTTGGCGCCTCAGTAAAGCTTTAAAGGATAGAATATTTCGCAATAATACCATATCACAAGAGCTAAAAAAGGCCAATCAGCATCTTCAAGTTGCTTCAAAAATAATTCACCGATAATAGAGACTTCTGAAGATGTGGAATGGGGGACGGGGTACTCCCCAGAAAATTTTGGAATTTCAGATAATTCTTTACACATATTTGACCAATTTCAAGGCTTTACTCACAATTATGTGGAGGTCGAAACGATACTTGGCGCCCCTATCTAATTATTGAGGGATCGGGCATCCAAGGGGGTCTTGCCATTGAGAATGTCCACGAGGGTAGATCAGATTTCATTGATTGCGATTAAACTTCTCACACATCATCGGACTGAACAAGGCGATATTGAGCAGCAATGATTATTCCGTAGGTTGTTTCGTGTCTGAATGAGCACGCACAAAGTCAGGTTCATTTCAAAAGTGGGAAGAAAAAATTTATCACGACTTTTCGCAGACATATGGTCATTTATTACCCCACAAGCAAATTCGTATTCAATATCTGGATTGTGATTGGTTAAATGTTCGGGTCGTATAAACCCATACACCCCGAGGGATGTCTTGCTGCTCGGGGTATATAGAGAACAACTCACGTGCGATTGGAAACGACGCTCTCGCTTCGAAAGTTCAGCTGACCATATCACTCGTCAAAATTTGATGGAATAAAGTCATACTGCATTATTTCCACTGAAGTTTCCGACACATAGCTCACCAAAACGTGTTATTTGTTCCAAAAATAAAAGTCGATTTCCGAACGAAAGCTGATCGAATGGATTGTGTGTGGCGCGCCTTTCTCACAGTGCCGTAGCAAAATGCGGACAGTTTCGTAACTGAAATGGCCCGTTGGATTTGTCCGTTGTACCGTTGGTTATAAATGATAGACCTTTTTCAGTATTTTTACTACAAGATAAAAAGGCTTGAGGGGTAATAAATTCGTTATTCAGGTTTTTCCGCGGGTGTATGGAAAGTTACGACTCTCCCTGAAACTGACGCCTCAAGGTGTATGAGTTTCAGGGAGGGTCGTAACTTTCCATACACCCGGGAAAAAACCTGAATAACTAATATTATTCTCAAAGTTAACACGTTAATAGGGTGTCACAGCAGTCAACAATGGTTTACACCGCGTGTATCCACCAGGACACTGTATCACTTGTCGACATCAAACTCGCCTCGTGTTGATGTCCGGCGCAACAACGCATACCTCAACATCGGATCACCAAAACGAGAAGACTCGATGTGGACAAGTGATCATGATAGTGTCGTGGTGGATACACTCAGTATAACCCATTGTTGACTGCTGTGACACCTTATTAATGTGTTAACTTTGTGATTAAGTGACCGTATCCCTGCGAAAAATCGTGATAAAATGTTTCTTGCAACTTTTGAAATGCACCGGACTTGAACTTTGATCATGCTCATTCAGATATGAAACAACCTACGGAATAATCCTTGTTACTCGGTATCGGCTTGGCCAGCCCGATGATGGGTGACAGGTTTCATCGCAATGAAACATATATCTGGGAAAATTTGGGGCTACATTTTGGGGGGAACTTACTTTTTTGTTAAGGTGTTTATTTTAACACTTTCTTACATCAAAATATACAATGATAGAATATATCCAATTGCCCACATTTGGAAGTCTTGAAGCAACCGCTGTGTAGCATTAATTATAGCTTGGTGGGAATTATCGTAACCTGAAGTGAAAGGCGAAAGTTTCAAGCTGTGCTTGGTCACATTAGAGTAAATCGCCGTAACATTTGGACTGCGTACGACAGCGGTCATTTTAGGTGATGGTTTAACGACCACTGTCCTCAAAAGCAACAGCTGCTGGGAATTATTTTCGTCAAATTGCAAGATCTGTGGAGAACCGGAATACACTGCTGCTTGGGAGTACTGTGTCAAATATATTTTCAGGCTCAAAAATGTGTGTAGACACTTAACACTTCATCATATACATAATTTGATCAATTTGATAACTTTAATACATTTTTGTTGAGAATGCGTGAAATCGATTTATTTGAAAACGAACAACGCTGACATCAAAAAGTTATAGAATATTTCGTAAAGGAACCATTCAAATAAATTAAATGAGCTGTACAATGAATCATGCTGATACAGGGGATGCGCATATCAGGTGTTTATGGTCTATAGCTATGCGTATACGCCACGCTGAAGACTGAGGCAATCTGTGCAACGATAAAGCACTCTTGATCGAGGATATGTGTCGACTACTGATGTTACCATTACCAAAATGGCAATCTGCACTCGAGCATTGTTTACCTGTCTAGATGTTAGAAAGCAGTATATTGCCTATATATGGGTTGCACACACTGTAGATGACGGTCCGCGTACACTTATGCATATGCGCAGTACTGACGTTCGGTGCAATTCAATTCAATCAATTTTCTTCACATATGAATCATATAAAGAATCAACATGTATATATAGAAATTGATTTGAACAAAATACAGATAAACTCCCTTTGCATGTGGTAAATATGAAACAAGAAACACTATACGAATATATAGCATGTCAGAGTATATTTATAAAACATTTACATGTCTATCTGAGAATGATGAGCTAAAAGTTCGACATTACGACTCTGTGGTAGAGTATCTGAATAGTTGTAGGCTCATATTTGGTAACATTTCATCACAGAATTGCCCTACTATTGGGAAAGTGGAGATGGGCATCCAGCATAAGAATACATTTCTCTACTTCTGAAAGGATATTAATATCCGCACAAAGGTTATCTATTTTCTGGTATAGAAGTTTTCTCATTTTGTTGTTTACTGGGCGTAGTGTAAACGAGTGTCGTGTGCAAGCAATTTATTCATGCTGATATATTTCAGTTTCTCGTGCAGTTTATATCAGTTTCCCAAACCTCAGAGGTGTAGAGTACAACCGGCTTTATGAGTTCATCGAATAGTTTGTATTAAATTTGTTGCGGCGGTTTAACTCCCGTGAAAGCTTTGTGTAGTTTAAAGAGAGCTTTGTTAGAAGTTGATTTTCCGGCGCAACTCCAAGACCTTATTTAAAATAGGAAATAACCTAAAATAAGTCGCAATGTAGAGCTGCAAACACGGGAACTTCTTTATTACACCGAAGTGTGTCTTCTGATAATAAAATATACTTAACTACAAAACTACAAATCTACACAAGAAATCCAGTTGGAATTATGCACAACTTGGTCCGACAGAAGCTGGGTGTCCGAGTTTCTGGTTTCTCATAAACACTAATTGCATATCTTATATAGTGTAACTATAATACAGCATGACATATAGTGACGCGACAGCACATCTTGTGTGACAGTAAAACAGGATATAACAGTTTGGTTGAATACACAATAAACAATTAATCCAAATGAAATGTCAGACACGGAATCTTAAACGAATGAATAGTTTACACAAAGACAATCAACGGATTAGAAGAAAAGCGTGAGACATGCCATGCAGTGTTGGCATGTTGTGGTTTTAAAATGTTGTGACAAATAGATTGAAGAATGAAATGAGAGTTTCTTGGAAACAAACAGTTAATATGAATATATAACATTTCCCCCTCGCTTCGCCAGTTTCGTCCTCGAAACTAATGTTTTGAACTTGTGATTTTTTTTTTCATAAATACTAGATGGTGACAATATAATCCAGGTTTAAGACATGCAGGATCTCACTAGCACTATTAAAAAGCTGTGCCTATGGATGACGAAGACTATCATGTGGAATGAAAAAAATGGTAGTAAAACGAAAAGGTGTGACAGACATAACAAAAGATGGGAAACGCATACATAATGAAACATCTGCATGGAAATTAAGAGGAATACGCATCAGTTATCGCCAATAGCCTTGATGTTGAAATTGCATTCGCTCACGATGTTGTAGCATATGATCGATGTGATGTTGTTCAGCACGTCGGCGAATGTCGTCTTGCGAAATGACATTACATAACGGTTGCTCAGTTTTCACAAATGGGCGTGGTCCAGGAATGTCATTTTCATGGGCGGCTAAATATGCTTTCCCTGCGGCATCTAATTTCTCTTTTGCAATCCATTGCTTGGCTTGGGGTCCCAAACCTTGCCACTGAACTTGAAATTGTTCACAACCGTTTTTTATCCTGCGTCGAGTGGTTTTCTCTGTTGGTCGGATCGTAGGAACCCCGTAATATTCTTTCTTCCCTTCTGTGTCAGTTCTTTCCTTTATATACCCCTGCTGGATAGGGGTGACGTCTGTTACAGGTGAATATTCACGAACAGGATGAAAAGTTTGATCAGTTTTTGAGACAGACGATATGCCAACAGGTTGAAAAGGTGTCACAGTCTGAGACGATCCATCTCGATATGTGTTGTCCGTTTGAGTATCTTTATGTTCGATAGTGAACTCTGTTTGAGTTTCTGATGATTGTGTAAGAATTGATGAATTGGTGACTGTACTGACCTGGGTGATATCCTGCGCCGGTGCAGATTTTACTCTCATCGCTGTGTTCTTCTCCTCGCACATACGATCTTTGAAGGCTAAGAATCGTTGATTGTCACGACGAATAGTCGACGGCGACTTACGTTTCACACAAGCCACACTGACGTCTTTCGGGAGTACATCCACGTTTCCCCACGTAAAAGTCACTTGAATGGCGTCACCATTCTTGTGCTGCAAATTCCAGCTGATCGGTTCAGCAGGCACACCGAGCATGTTCAATATCTGAAAGACGTCCAAGGTTGGGATCGTAGCCATCTTGAATTTCGGGGAGGAAGCTAGCTAGTTGTTGGTAGGCAGTCGCTTGGAGGCTGAGCTTGAGGTAACCGAGATCTTACCACACTTCTGCACCAAATGTTAGAAGTTGATTTTCCGGCGCAACTCCAAGACCTTATTTAAAATAGGAAATAACCTAAAATAAGTCGCAATGTAGAGCTGCAAACACGGGAACTTCTTTATTACACCGAAGTGTGTCTTCTGATAATAAAATATACTTAACTACAAAACTACAAATCTACACAAGAAATCCAGTTGGAATTATGCACAACTTGGTCCGACAGAATCTGGTTGTCCGAGTTTCTGGTTAATCATAAACACAAATTGCATATCTTATATAGTCTAACTATAATACAGCATGACATATAATGACGCGACAGCACAGCTTGTGTGACAGTATAACAGGATATAACAGTTTAGTTGAATACACAATAAACAATTAATCCAAATGAAATGTCAGACACGGAATCTTAAACGAATGAATAGTTTACACAAAGACAATCAACGGATTAGAAGAAAAGCGTGAGACATGCCATGCAGTGTTGGCATGTTGTGGTTTTAAAATGTTGTGACAAATAGATTGAAGAATGAAATGAGAGTTTCTTGGAAATAAACAGTTAATATGAATATATAACAGCTTTATATTTTTGTGAAGTTCCAGCTCACTGTGTGTGAAGTCTTCTACCGAATTAAAGGTGCATCCCAGATATGTGTGACCGTTTGTCTATGGTATTTCATGTTGATCAAACTGGAATTTGAATGCAGTGGATCTTCCACCTCACTGTATAATTATGTAATCAGAATTGTATGTATTAATTATTCATATGCAATATTTCACAGAAGTGATCCAAGAGTATTTATTACAAGCGGCTGGACCGTCATTCATAATATCCGCGTCCATAATTTAAAGACCTATTCCATGTTCCATTTAAAAATATTAGCACCAAATTCAAAAAGACAATCATAGTATACATAAACATAGACTAGTTTCCAGTACATCAGTATTCTTAATACATAATATTCGTTGTGAAGTCGTCATCTAGAGAAAGATGTATCTCAGTCACGCTTTGATTGTGTCTGTTCATATGAGCACCATGAGGATTTTGAAGTACATGGGTTCATACGGCCCCTAGCCCCGGGTTAAGCAGAATTAGACACAAGTTACGAAACCTAACGTCATAGATCTTGCACGCTACGTTCGTATTTTGCTATCAGCATGCGATATGTATCGCCAAATTTGAGAAACTTGGTGGTATAGTCCCGTTTCATAAGTTTCTGCAACAATGTCTTCTGACGTTGATTAAAATCGTCACATTTAACACAGGATCTAGCAAATGCTACTAGGCGAGATATGTATGCGCCATATGCAGGTCCTACGATGTAGAAATTGTAATCATATCTTTTATCGTAAAGTCGACGAGAGGGAAGGCCCGCTTCATTTTTATAGAGATATTATTAGTTATTCAGGTTTTTCCCAGAGTGTATGAAAAGTTATGACCCTCCCTGAAACTCATACACCCTGAGGCGTCAGGGTCATAACTTTTCATACACCCTGGGAAAAACCTGAATAACGAATTTATTATCCCGAAAGCATTTTTTAATTAACATATCGAATTATAGTGTTAAAAAGGCAAGTTTCCTGAAACTTTACCATGGAAATTCAGCATATATGTGTCTGTCCATTTACGAAACCGGTCTCCATTTTGACAAAACGCGTTGTCTAAGCGAGTACTGTAGACGCCGAGCTGTAACAGTGTTCAGTTTTGACCCTAAATATAACCATTTACAAGGTATGTGTGTCTAAAAGATTGATTGAACGTTATGCTGCAAGACTTCCTTTCATCAAATATCAACGGTTGTGTATAATATTGTGTGTTGATTTCGGGGAATGATCTTTGAAAGCGCACAACTCGCCGATCTTGGTTTGATATCGAGTATGCATAATTTTCGCGTGGCCAGAAAACGCTTCATGTTCGTTATATTTATATTGTCGACATGCGAGAAGTAGAATACTAAGATTATGGTGGTATTTTGGTCAATATTACGGCATCTCACGTGGAAAATTTAAGTTGGAAGTCTTGAAGTGAAGATCCGCCATGTCTGCTTTCGCACGTGAATCGTGAATTTTTATCCCCTGGGAACCCTTCCGTTAGAGGTACCGTTCGGCCACACCGTTCAACATGGATCAGTATACCGCATTAAGGTGATTGGTCACGTGATCGGTCAGACCGGTCGGGCGCTGACATGGAAAGATCCGGGTGTACGGGTTTTTACACCCTAGCAAACTGACCAATGGAAATGCTACAATTTAGGTTGAGGGATAATAAAGGTCTAAATCCAGTGAAGGTAGTTATATATTCACTGTGTCATTTATATAGCGATTATCCACAGCAAGGAGATCGTCTATATAGCGTTTGGTGAATGAGTAGAAAGGGGCTTTGAAATGATCTGTTTTTGAAAGCGTCTGCATATAGTCGTATTCATAAGAGAACAGATAAAGGGGTGCACAAAAAGTACCTATTGGAATACCTATATGCTGTTGATATATTGTATTGCCAAACTTCACATAGGTATTATTAATGAGACATTCAAGCAACTCTATAAACAAAGAAACATCCCATGAATGATATCCCTTGTGTGGGTACTGGCATTAATATATCGTCGATCAGTTTCTTGAACACCGCTACTATTAATGAACTAATGCATTCAAAAAGGTCGTGATGAGTGATTGTAGTATAGAGAGTCGAAAAATCCCATGTGGATACATGCCTGTACGGTATGTAACCTTTAACACCAAGTTCTTCCGTAAGACATTTTGAGGATTTTAATATCCGCAAGCAGTCAATTTAGTTCTTAGAAAGAGTGGCGCAATACCTTTCCCAAAATGATTTTACCTCGTCAACAGGGTTGAAAGAAGCTTGGTTGTACAGCTTCTAGAACCAGCTATGAATCTAGCTTTGTATGGTGATTTATGCATTTTGCGAGTCCAGTACACTCTCGGTATATGATGGCATTCTCAAAGCAACAGCGTAAATGTTGTTTCATTCCAGTTTACATTTCACTTTTGCAAATTGTGACAAAAGTCGTATTTGTCACTCTTTTTAAGCTTGTCACTCTTGAAGAGAGAGAGAGAGAGAATCACGGTTTAACCCTATCTGGCCTGGGCGTTTTGTGGCCTGTCCAGGCCCGGGGGGCCGAAATGGCCCCCTTAATTATTTCTCTTACCCCTTGGGCTAGAGGGCTGAAACAAGCTCTACCAGAAAACGTAAACAAAATCTGTGATGACGTCAAAGTGACGTCATTTTCAAAAACGATATTTTTTAGTCGGTTTTCCGGTCAGATTTTTGGATTTTATTTTATTCATGCAATTTCCCCGCAAAAACTGCATGATAAATTGGTAAATATTAATGATATGTGAAATAAATGATTTTCGTCCACTTTTCGTCTCGGAGAAGCAGAAATTTTGAAGAAAAATGACGAAAGCATCACTTTTCTGGTACCCTACGCCGCCATCTTGAAATTGCCGATGACCCTATGATCGGGGGGGGGGGGGGAGGTATGCAAGTAGGCTCAAAATGACCCCAATATGATAAACTATGAAGTTGCGGATTGTCCGCTCTCAGTTGTTTTTCGTTCCTGAGATAGCGCAGAAGTTTGGCAGGCTAGGCACTTTGTTACTGTGGAGTGTTAACCCTACTGGACCTGGAGGGGGTGGGCGAGGGGGGCATTATGGCCTCCTACCAAACTTTCTGTCATATATCCCGATGACACAAAATTGGGAGACGACACTTTGTACTTTATCATAATGTCATTTTGAACTTATTTGCATAACCCCCTAGGTACAGGATCATGAATAAATTAAAAATGTCGGCCATCTTGTGCATTAGAAAGGTGATTTTTCGTCATTTTTTCTCTGCGAAGAAAAGTAGGCGAAAACTATTTTATTTCAGATCATTATTTACTAATTTATCATTTAGCTTTTGCGAAGAAAACACACGAATAAGGAAATGGAAAAATCTGACCGAAAAATACTCAGGGATGTCACTGTCACGTCATTAACTCTGCCATCTGTTTTTTTTTATACATTTTCGGAAACATTGTATAGCTAGGGTATAGTATGATAAGTTTCAGCCCATTAGCTCAAGGGGTGAGGAAATATTAAGTTGGGAATGTTCGCACCCCGGAAATCCCCCTCCCCCCCGCAACCTGGACAGGTCCCAAGACTCGTAGGCCAAATAGGCTTAATTATTTTCCAACTTCTTCCAAAAGAATGCAGCGAATCAAATAGATTATACCTTTCTTTCTTTCTTTATTCGGCTTGGGCATAACCTGCCCCTCGCCACATATCCTGGTACATATACAGTAATGGTCAGAGCGGTCAAACACATGGATTGTAACAGGCAAGGTCAATTTGATACTCACTAATGATTGATAACATATGATTGAAAGATGTGAAAATGAGCTGATAGACCATCAATGTACAAAGTGTGCATCTCTTAACATAAATACTTCATGTACATACTTCCCTAATTTGCCAACAGTACTTCGAGAACTTCCAGACATAAGCTGAACGGCTTTAAAGACACTAGTTTTTTTTCAAAAATAACTTTTGATATATATTTCTCTAATACTTTTGCACAGCGGGCAAATGAGCAGAAAGTGAAATTCATTTTCTATCACGTTTTGATTGCAGTATTGACACAATCGATCTTTTATTTCTAAACGATTACTGCCATGTCTCCCCGTTTCTATTTTCAACTTATGTGAAGAGGTTCTTAACCTACTTAACGCGATGCGATGCTTACTGTTACTTATTTTTATTATATAAGGCTCCAAGCAAAATTCAGTCTTAATGTATTTATACATCGCTAATTTTGGAGATTCCACATCTGCAAACCAAGTTGTTATAAAATTATCTTTCAGCCTAATGCGAAATATACGTTGAAAAGCAATATAATCAACAGAAAATGGGAAAAGCCATACCTCAGCAAAGCCGAAGATACACAACATGTCTCCTAAAAGCGACATCCAATTCGTTATTTTCTTGTCAGCTTGAATATACAAATATTTATATACTCCCTGTAAAATGCAATTTTCACTATTTATTAATTTAAACCAATATTTCAGAATTCGACGAAGCCGTTTAAATCGCAAAGGGAGTCTACCGAGCTCGCCATAAACTGCAGCATTCGACGTAGAACTATGAACTCCAAGCAGCTGTTTACAGAACTTTCGGTGGACACGTTCAATTGAATGTCCAGTGCGAAATCCCCAAACCTCGCTACCATAATTCAAGATAGCACGTATGAATCAAACAATTCCAAAATCACGTCACTGGGTAGAATTAGCTTTCGAATTTTTGATAGCAAACAATTTAGCGCTTTTAGGGCTTTATCCTCCAGGGACTGTTGTGCACTTGTAAATTTAGCAAATGGAGTAAATACAATACCCAGATATACAAAAGAATTGACAATTTCAATATTACATTTATCATATTTCCACGACTCTACATTAGTTAATTTTCCGCCTCTGCGGAAGACCATAATCTTTGTTTTCTGAATATTTACTTGCAAGTTCCATTCCTCACAATACATTCTTAATATGTCCAATTTGCTTTGAAGCCCTTCAACAGAATCAGAAAATAAGACGATATCATCAGCATACATCAATAAAAACAGTGTCAGTTCGTCTAGTTCAATGCTATCATTCGATTTTGTTAATAGGTATTGCTCTAAATCATCCATAAAGAGAGAAAATAAAAATGGAGAAAGGACTTCACCCTGCAATACACCACGATAACTGGGGAAAATTTCTTAAAGGTCAACCCAAACGCTCTGAGGTCAAAAATATAAAAAAATAGTCCTTTCCATTCTGAAAATAATGATATTTTTTTCATAATTTTGTGCAGTCTGGTTGGCGAGATATTGCCGTTTGAAAGGTGAAAATCGCTCTCCTGTCAATTCCAGCTGTGACGTCACGAAGGGAAGCCGTCTTGTATTCTCTATGTTAAAGCCGTATACCACAGTCGTAAGTAGCTGTTGATTTCTGGAGATTTTCGGAGTATCGGGGCATCATTTGTTAAATATGCCGCGACGTTGTGTAGTGGGAGGTTGCAGTTTTACTACAGATGACGGTGTTAGTATTCATTTGGGGCCTAAAGACGAGATAATCGCTGCAAATTGGACGAAATTTGTACGCAACACGAGAGTGTGGAAAGAGGGCCCGAGCCAGTACTCGTATAATTTTCTCGGCACATTTTGACAGAAATTAGACATCATTCGAGGACATCTACAGCGTAGCAGTTGAATTCGGGTACAAACCAAAACTAAAGAGAACAGCTATTCCAACTATCGAACCTAAGAACAATCAGAATGTGACGGCGAAGAAATCGGACAAGGAGAATCTATCACGGACATCGGCTGAACGAACCTAGCCTGCAAGCGAGGCCTCGGGCAGGAAGACGGCTGTACATGCCCTGCTCGCTCTCGCGTGGCATTTGTTGCTTGAGCACCTACAGGTTAGACTGGATGAGTCTCTATTTCATATATACTATTTAATAATAATAAAATGATCTTTCATAAATATATATACGTTTGATAAGTAAATAAATAAAAAAAAAACACCAATTGGGGTGAATGGCTGTAGATACAGAAGTGATAATAATACTTTCATAATCCCTTGACATTTGAGATTGTGGGAATATCATTCGATTTCAATTTAATTGAGGTAATTTGTCGAAAATTGAGCAAATGTGAATGCCGATCCACTCACCACGGCTTACTTTTCGCCATGAATGTCCAAAGTATTTTTATCAAACTATATAATTCTGAAATTGGTATTTCATGGGGATTATGGGAAAACAAACAAAATTCAAATCGGACGTATATCAGTAGAGTTATCAACAGTTTACTGTTCATACTGCCGAATCCCGGAGTTTATCCCTTCGAAAAGGCTGCCTCGGTCAGTAACAACAATAACAACACAGATGTGCTCGTTCTTTACATCACATAATCGTTCTACATTCAATACAGTTTGAAATATATGGACATTTGGTCTTATAGATGACGATAATAAGGTTTCCAGTCAAGTTGCATACCAATCTGTATTCAACAAACGGCCTCTCCGAATCCTGTCGTCGTCGAGTTCCACGTTGTCAGAGTGGTTGTCACTGTCAGAATCGGAGCCGTACGGCTCAAATTGATAGGGCTGAATTCCGCCGTTAGTCTGCAAACAACTGTTAATTTGCCCGTCATCATCCTCCTCTATGTCTATTTCATCTTCTTGGCGAAAAATATTTCCATCTAAGCAGCTGATATCGCTCGAATCGACATCTGAACCGGAGCTCTGACTGCACTCGCTTTCCATGTTATCCGCTGTTTTTTCTTAGGCAACTTCCCTGCGTGACGTCATCAAGCCAGCTGTGAAAGTGTGAAAAAGCCCACTTTGCTCCCATATTACGTGTGTTTCTGATCAGATTAGAATTTTTTCAATATTTTTTTCATACAAAGTGAAGTATGAACTATGATTTTTAAGGATTTTTAGACCAAAAAAAATTCCGTTTGGGTTGACCTTTAACCGAACCCGGGATCAGTTTTCCGAGTCATTGCCTTTTAAGGAGGCCTCAGTTAGAGCCCTTTCAAGGTAACGCATTCAATAACCGTGAGTTGTTTTATTAAGAATACAATGAATTGTTTTATATACTAGATTCTGATTTGCAATTCAGGTGACAAGTAAAAACAGATTAGTAAAACTGTCTTAATGTCCCCTTATGAAACCGCCCATGTTTAACAGTAAAACTGTTCTATTGGACCCAGCAATGTCACACAAAAGAAATGGAATAATCATTCACGAATGCGTCCCGGTTGTTGGAAGTGTGTATAGCGTCTGTATATGCCGTATATGTCAGTTGCATAATTAATCCATATATTAGGCTTCGAAATCATAGCCACGTGATTTTCCGTCTTGTAAATATCCACAGAAACTAAACATGCCTCAGTTCATATATGGATACCGTTATCACTGTAATTGAGGTGTGCAACCTGTCGTGTAACTGCGAAATACAATTGCTGAAGGTATGACATGATTCAGTCTTCTTATTTTACAAGGCTTCGAAAGCTTTTACCAAGATAATCAATTTCCTCGTCACCAGAGGGCTCTTGTCCGCCCTGGATCATTCTCGTGTAATATTGTTTGAAAGGTTCACCCACCAGTGTTATGAATTAAGAGTCCACTGCGATAAATTATCACCTGTATTGGGCTTGGAACATGGCAAAGTATATATAGTCTCTCGGGAACAAAGTCATCAGATGTGACCACACTGGTGACGTTCTGATGAAAACATGGCAGCTTTTTCTCCCCTTTCTTGTGTCGATAATCAACCTGTGCAATTCTTGTTTTCTTAAAATGATGCATTCATCTTTTTACTCCATTCCAAATCCATGTTTGACGCAACCCTCACGTACAGAGGGGAATATTTTATGCAGTCAATTAATCATATCACTACACCTACAACTATACCGATATCGGAAAGACAGTATGTGTCAAGGGAAGTACATGTACGAATTTCAATAACGTTACCATATTTATGTAATGTTTATGGTGATAACCCCTTTCAAACAAAAAAGTAAATTTGAACAAAGAGAGATAACTTCTATTATCAATTTTACGTCTTCGTTACTACATGCAGTAACTCATAGAATCAGTGTCAGATATTTGTTATTGTAACATTTGGAGCTTGGTAGCCTGTTATTGAAAGAAGGTTAAGTTATAGAAATGTTTTTTATCGTTTATATTATCGATTGATCATCAAAATTGTCACGTTACTCATATTCGTACTTTACGCGACTGTTTATAACATATCTTTGGAGATTCAATCGTGATATTTGTCAATTATGAAAGGTACGAGGAACCGGTTTCTCACAATGAACGAATGAATGGCGACCACGCTGTGCTTCTATTTTCGTTTCTTTTTACAATTCTATCGAGAGAGATCCGCGACTCTATTGTAACTCGTGTAATGTGTACATCAACTGTTTATTGCATTACTTGCATTGGTAATATTGTTTGACGCGAATGAATACAACATAATTATATACAGTTCTACTGCTGTAGTTTCGAGGTTGTCACACTTCATGATATAGATGTGTAAACCTACAAACACTACCTTTGTGCCTGCGTCAGCCGGTGTTATTATACCATTGCAAATTAGGGAAGCCGTTTGTATCGCCATATGCAACAAGACATGGACGCATCTTGGACACCTAAAAAAACAACAAACAAATCGGTGAAGTTATGTTGTTGCTGTTCAGTCGCCAGACGTCCTCATTTTTCTCTCCTCTTACATATCTTACCAATTTGTCTGGATCAGAAACATTGTTTATTTTTATTAAGTTTGGTGGAACTGCTTCTTGGTTTTCGGCATTAATAATATAATTTCTGAGACGGTAATATAAAATCATCTTCGCAATATTTAATGAATTTATATAATAACCTATATTGTGGAAAAGTTTTTATTAACTGATCAGTGATTAGAACATCGTGATGTTTTCCTGCCATCATCGAAAAGTGTAGACCGATTCTCCGTCGCAAGCAAGTGATTTTTTTCTTATATTTGAGTTTTATGTCGGTTTGAAATTGGTGCTGTCTACCGTCAAATGTGTTTTATGCTGATATTCATTTGTGGACGACGGCTGAATATTGATTGTCGGATCTGGCGCCTACACTCAATAATACCGCTAGCCGATATTCAGGCAAAACTGATATTCTCTCAGCTGTTTGATCAAATCTTCCAGCGGGTCAATGAAATTATCCAGCAACGTATATCGGGACTCAATTTTCCAAGCCATTTCACACGGAGGGTCAGTTAGCCAGGATCATTTGAGATCAGCGCATCCTTCGACAGCAGAGTTTTAACACAGCCCATTTGCCGCCTACGTGTGCGCTGTATAAATAAATTCAGATTCTATTTTTCAATTACGTATAAACATGTTTATCAAATCGTATGAATGGCCTTTGCCTGTATGAAGACGCCCAATTTTGATGAGATAACAATATGGATTAAAACTATCCAGGGCTACAATCATATTGAACGTAAAGGCTGTGACAACATACACGCGATGTGGAAGAACTATATTAAAAGTATCAGTTGGCAGCAACAAATATTTTTTGTGATTTTTTCTCTTCCGAAAAAATAATTCAAAACACCGGAATAATTGACTGGTGCAACAATCGACTGGGGTCGGCCATGTTCGTTTATTTAGTAGCCTTGCGCCAATGAAAACGCTTCCTTGTAGCACGTGATATTTTCCTGTGACGTAGTATCACTTTGTTGTGGCTTTGCTGTAACACGAATTGTAATGGCGGAGGTCGGGGGCTCGGTTGTTTCAAGCGTGTTTTGACTGTGTTGCGTGTCTCCAGCAAGTGTTTACCGAGCTGAAACTTGTCAGGGCGCAGTGATGGCAAGCAAAATACATCCGTCTCGGGTTCTCCTCTGCTACCGCTACAGTCGGATAAGTTATCATTACACAGATTCCCGTTAGGGAAGCCGGGACTCAAACAGTGGCTGCACAACATCGGCAGACTAGACTGTACTCCAACCGAGAAATCTGTGCTGTTTTCGGTCTATTTTAAAGCCGAATGTTTCCAACCTGACCTCTACGGAAGGCTGATGTTGACGCCCAGCAGGAGAGCTAGGAGGCGAAGGAAATTAAAGAAGATGCAATCCCAACAGAATTGTCGCATCGTAGATCAAAGGACTTTCAGGATATGAAAATATCCCCGCTCACAGCTGGGCTATCAGTGCCCAGGGTAAAAGGAACTGAGGGCGCTCTCGTGTCCAGGCACATGTAGGCACCGTCGTGATATGGCTGAAAAATTGTTGAAAACGACTTTAAATCCTACTCACTCACTCACCCACTCAAAGACACCGAGATCAACAACATCGATTCAGAAACGTCAGAGTGTGGAAGTTCTAAACTTTTAAGTGAGGTAAAAATAATTTTATTACCGTTTGGCGGGACAGAGACACTGGGAGATAGGCATATTATACGAAGTGTCGAAATCTGGGTCTTCGATAACATGTTTACATGCTTACTGCGCTTTCGAACTCCACAAAGTAGAGAGCTCCCAAGGTGATACGACGTCACTGCTCTGAGGTGAGATAGCCAACATGGCTGCTGCCGGGGAACAATAATACAACAGAGATAATTTCGTTCCTACTCGGTGCAAAAAAATCCCCAAAAATATTTGTTGCTGCTGTTTGATACTTTCATTGTAGTTCTTTCCCACAGAGTGCATGTTGCCTCAGCCTTTACGTTCACTTTAACCATCAGCCTACAGATTCTTACATGTTTCGGCAAAATATATTTGTATATTTCAGGCAAAATATTTGAGTCTTGAGATTGTTTCATCTCTAATCTTCATGATAAGGCAGCATTGTGTGTCACAATATACAAGCGTCTAGTCCGTCAATAGTCAACCGTCGACCATTAAAGACATTGTTGAATAAAATTGTAAAACAAGGCTATACAGCCAAGCGCCCATCTCGAAGTTTGTCGAATGACCTGGTGCGGTTTGATTAGGATTTGGCTCCCATGCGGCGCGGTTTGTAGTGCCAAAATAAAATATCGCGTACGAAAGAAATTTTTCCGTTAGCTTAAAGAATATTATTTTGTCGTATGTTCAGAGTAATTGTCAGGCACTAGGTATTGGTTCTTGAATAACAACCCATTGAAGAAGTGTATTCGTGCAAAATCGTCTGTGTTGGGGTAAAATAACTACCTAATTTTCTCTACAAACATATGAAGCCAGTCGAGAACCAAAACAAACTTTACAAAACAACATTCGTTGAGTCAATACCTAGTAGTTGCTCAAAGATGATTTTGGTTCTCGACTGGCTTCATATGTAAAACTAAAACTTTATTAGATGTATTCTTTCACGTGTAGTGCTGAACTTTGCTGATGATTTAGGATATCGCGGCTGTGCCATTGCGCGGTAGTGTAATGGATAAGAGCCCGCTGTTTTTGAACTTCTTTCATGTCTCGCTCGGCTTCGAATCCCATAAAGGTTTAATCTTATTTTGCTTATCATTATTTATTGTTACCCCCGTCCCCCACTTCGATACATATTCATAAAATGAGAGAGAACACACTACTACTACAGAAATAATATGGATTTTGAAGATATAATTTCTCTGTGTATTTACGTATATGTGTACCGTTATAAAAGTAGCTCAGCATGAAAAGAACCATTTTACCTGCAAATAGAGCAAAGGACATTGTAGGCTACTCAAGTGGGAGTTTATAAATCTAATTTATATCGGAATTGTTCACAATAAGCTTTGCATGACGCTTGAAACATGGAATTCAGTATTCGGTATGGTCGCTGTGTGCATGGTGTGACAAGCGAAGAAAAAAGGCCAACAAATATCTGTTGAGCAGTCAGACTGGGGTAATATACCGCATTCGCAGATGGTTTGATAACTCATGCCAACAGAGGTCTTACAAATGGAAGATAACCGGATGTCTGACTGATACTACGACACACCATGCCCTATTAGCTGAAGGTACATCGGGCGGTGCCAGGCAAGAGGTCTCCAAAGTAATGAAAATGCCAATAGTATCTTGCGCGAAAAGCCACTGACGGTTTACTCTTTGTAAGTGCGGTAGGGGTAGATTTGTGGTGATGCCAGCCTTATCCCGATTGTTTTTTTGCGGCAAGGTGTGTTGGTTCCTGCCGGTTGTATATGTTGCTCCAAACATCTCGATAGGAAACATCTCAAGATAGGCGAGTCGGTGATTGTAATGACACTGCGTCGATATTTCACGGGCATGGATGCCGATGAAATCTCGACACTGCTGGATATGATGAGGAATCAAGTTGGTTGAAGTAAGAAGTGAAAGATCGACTCCGAAGATGTCACATTATTTTCGGATGATTTTATGTTTTCATTGACATTTGTAGTACACGTCGTGATATACATAGCTGGTGCAAATACTAACACTATCAACATGTTAAGATCTGTCATCGACGAATCATTTTTTTTTTTAGATTAATGAAGTTTCAACTTTTCTCGCAAAATGAATGTGAAACGTTGACTGAGAATAGTGTGGCATTACTCATGTCGCAGAGCTTGTAAAATATTTGGCAATCCACCCAATCTCACAGAAGACACGTGAATTGTAATGGTTGGACTGGTAAAAGCTGAAAAGGGGCCGAAAGGTCGCAATAGCGTGTCATGTCCTTTGACAATATCGCATGTTGATTGCAAAATATTAGCGTAGCGTTCAGGATCATTATCGCTACGTTTTGAGTCTTGTATCTGATTCTGCTTAACCCGGGGCTAGGGGTATATGGTTCCCATGCACTTCAGGATCCTCATGGTATATTCATATGAACACATGGAATCCAAAGCGTGAATGTGATTCATCATCTCATGATAAATTTTATAACGAAAATCATATGGATGGGATCTGCGATACTGATTTGATATTTGGAACACCATAATGTGCTTGCTGTCATCACCGAAAACTGTTGATCGCCTCTCTCTTGCATGAAATTAGCCTATGCTTCTGTGTTTTTGTGTTTTTTGGTGCTAAAGAATTAGGTTTTCTTTTCAACTGTGCAGATGGATCACAAAAAAAGTTAACTTTCTTGAAAATATAGACTCCGGTATAACATCGTTTGGAAACGGTGTTATGGATCACAGGGCCTCGTTACCGTTGTTAATTTGGTTAATTGCGTTGATTACAGGGGAGGTCCAGGTAGGGAATAAATTGTATTTATTCCCTACCTCGAACCCCTGTAATCAACCTAATTTAACAAGGGTAACGATCCCCTGTGTTATGGATCAGGAGAGCGATGAATTGATCATCGGACTGGGTCTTGGGAAATAGCAGAGTAAAGTCTTAGGTGATTCTGGTACCATCATTACTTCACCTTTCCAAAACTTAGCCTGAGGTAAGCCCATGTAGCGTTTCATTCTTCCTCGTCCGATACCTCCATCCGTTTGCACTATTTAAGACCTGTGTGCGTGAAACCTGACATACATATGGATACTTATACATGTATCTATAAGATTTTATTCCTGCCATCAATAATCTCGCAGCGCCTAAACTGTCTGAAATTAACTTCATTGCCTTATTTATTAGCAGCATTAATTTAATTTGTGTGGTGGCAAAACCATCTTCGCTCATATCCCATCAATTACGAGATATTATCACACATATTTGATCGAACGAGTGAGGCTGAAAGTGTTTGCCTCAACACTGTCAGTTACGCCTATATGATGCATTAAAAATACTGACAGTGTGTTACGCCTAAATGATATATTAAAAATACTGACATTGTGGCAATATTGCTTTGGTGAAGAATCTTTCCTCCTTCGGAATCTTTCCAAAAAGTCGCACATTATTAACGTAAAAGGACGAATCCAAAATTCTTAATGTGATTTTTCAACAATTAATCGACTATGCACTCTGGCGCTTGACCTGTCGTGTAGATTCTTGTATCTCTTTCTGGTTATTATAATTCCGTTCCCTCTTTTACTTTGCTATGACGACATATTTCAGCTGGTGATATATGGCATATGTCCGGGATATGGCATATGTCCGGGATATGATCTCTAGTTAAACATATTTGTTTTACTATGGAGTGCAGGCAGAAACGAAATTCAATTACTCAGATATAAACCCGCGAAAGCCACATGGATGGTCACACTTCAGTGCTTTGCTCTGTGAATCAATCTGTTGCTCAACATTTATATTGGTATACCTGGATACTAGGTATCATCGAGAAAGCACTGTGTCTTCATCGCCTGTAGATGACAAAGGGAATATGTGGTTGCGCATTGTACAGAGATTATGATTTTATGCTATTTCATATTTTCCTGATAGACATCTGACGTCAACGCGGTAAACATGGTAAAATTGAGGCTATGTGGGGATTATTGGCGATAACATATCCAAACAACTTGCCCACCCCTTTTTGGAAAGGTATATTCAAAGGTATTGAGAGTCAGATGTCACTAGCTTGTGAAAATGACATGGCAACTGTTAATATTTGGAAACACCTTCTTATATCACTTTTGTGTTATAATAATGGAAAATATCCAACTGCCCCGACTGTAATTGTATAATATCCAACTGCCCCGACTGTAATTGTATAATATCCAACTGCCCCGACTGTAATTGTATAATATCCAACTGCCCCGACTGTAATTGTATAATATCCAACTGCCCCGACTGTAATTGTATAATATCCAACTGCCCCGACTGTAATTGTATAATATCCAACAGCCCCGACTGTAATTGTATAATATCCAACTGCCCCGACTGTAATTGTATAATATCTAACTGCCCCGACTGTAATTGTATAATATCCAACTGCCCCGACTGTAATTGTATAATATCCAACTGCCCCGACTGTAATTGTATAATATGCAACTGCCCCGACTGTAATTGTATAATATCCAACTGCCCCGACTGTAATTGTATAATATCCAACTGCCCCGACTGTAATTGTATAATATCCAACTGCTCCGACTGTAATTGTATAATATCCAACTGCCCCGACTGTAATTGTATAATATCCAACTGCCCCGACTGTAATTGTATAATATCCAACTGCCCCGACTGTAATTGTATAATATCCAACTGCTCCGACTGTAATTGTATAATATCCAACTGCCTCGACTGTAATTGTATAATATCCAACTGCCCCGACTGTAATTGTATAATATCCAACTGCCCCGACTGTAATTGTATAATATCCAACGGCCCCGACTGTAATTGTATAATATCCAACTGCTCCGACTGTAATTGTATAATATCCAACTGCTCCGACTGTAATTGTATAATATCCAACTGCCCCGACTGTAATTGTATAATATCCAACTGCTCCGACTGTAATTGTATAATATCCAACTGCTCCGACTGTAATTGTATAATATCCAACTGCCCCGACTGTAATTGTATAATATCCAACTGCCCCGACTGTAATTGTATAATATCCAACTGCTCCGACTGTAATTGTATAATATCCAACTGCCCCGACTGTAATTGTATAATACCCAACTGTTCCGACTGTAATTGTATAATATCCAACTGCCCCGACTGTAATTGTATAATATCCAACTGCCCCGACTGTAATTGTATAATATCCAACTGCCCCGACTGTAATTGTATAATATCCAACTGCCCCGACTGTAATTGTATAATATCCAACTGCCCCGACTGTAATTGTATAATATCCAACTGCCCCGACTGTAATTGTATAATATCCAACTGCTCCGACTGTAATTGTATAATATCCAACTGCTCCGACTGTAATTGTATAATATCCAACTGCTCCGACTGTAATTGTATAATATCCAACTGCCCCGACTGTAATTGTATAATATCCAACTGCCCCGACTGTAATTTTAGCTTGAGGGAATTCTCGTAACCTTAAGTGACAGGCGGAAGTCTAGAGCTGTGTTTAGTCACATAAGAGTACGTTTGTCTTAACATTTTGACAGTCTGTGACAGCTCCAGATGATTCGATGAACACTCGCCTGTACTTATATTCACGTTGAAGACTGTTATATAGACAGCTTGATTGATATGTTGTAGATGTGCGGCTACTGGGATTTGATACAGAAATAGGTTGTCTTCCCTAAACATGCTGACGGAGACAGAACACTGATCATGATCGGAAAGTGTTTGGAAATTTTCTCTGTCTAGACGACAAAATAGCTTTCGAAATGATGCGTCACGGGAACAAACATTTCGGAAGCAACTGTCCCCTCTCCCTGTATTGTCCGATGTGCCTCTTTTCAAAGCACAGCTGAAATTTGTTTAATCAAATTGCAAGGTCATTGAACTATCGGAATTTGCTATTGCCTGGACTACTGTGTCACAATATGCTTTCCAGGTCTCCCTTTCTGATTATCGGCTCAGACATGCTATAATAGAACACGGCTGGCCATTGGAATAATTTAAGTGTCAAATCCATCATTCAATATCCAGCCGTCGTCCATTAAAGAATTTCCGCGCCCATAATCCAAATACTTAATCCGTATAACAACATTAGTACCAAACAGTCCTCGTTGTAGAAGTCGTTATCGGGAGAATGTATCTCACTCACGCTTTTGATTCTGATTTTTTTATCAACACCATGAGGATCTCGATGTATATTGCGTCCATACGCCCTCTAGAAAAGTGTTCAGCAGACTTAGACACAAGAAATGTAAAACTATATAACAACTTAACATATTACCATCCACCTAAAGGGGTAAAAGCGTTCGGTGTCCTGTGTTTTCACGTATGATATCGTTCTATTTACGTTTGGAACGCGTTTCAGTAGCGTTCTGAACGCGTTTTGTATTCCTTTCGTTTGCTTCGCGAAGAACGCGTTTATAACTCGCAAACGCGTTTGATCATCGGTATGTTCATTTACCTTTCGTTTCGTTTCGCTTGAAACGCGTTTCACGAACGCGTTTATGAACGCGTTCGGAACACGTTTAATCATCGCAAACGCGTTTAATCATCCGTATATTTCGTTTCGCTTGAAACGCGTTTTGGAAACGCGTTTTATTGTTGTTGTTGTTGTTAAATAAACATTATCATCCACACCACGGTTGCTTCGTCGGGCGAAAATACTATTTGGTCTGTTTTTTTCATTTGTACACTGGTTTGACGACTGAGTGTTGATCAAAAGCTATTAATAATTAGCTTGTTTCAAGATGGAGTGAAAAGGACAAAAATCCACCGGACTTCAAAATAGAAGTATGGTGTAGAAACATGCGAGCGATCTGTTCGCCACTTTTTCGGCTCGGTATCGCACGCCTGACAAATCGTTTCGCTTAGTACGGGATGACAAATATTGTTTCGCTTGATGAACGAAAAAGATTTAAGTTTAGCGCAATATATAAACGAAACGATATCGAACATTCTCATCAAATCGCCAAGTTAAAAAAGGCGTTCCGTTACATGTAGGTAGCGTTTAGAATTACCGGTAGTTTCGTTTGCGTTCATTAGTTTAAGGCGTAAACTAAAAAGAAAATACCGGGTACAGAACGTTTACACCTTATGGAATTTGCGGTCTTCAAGAAGACAAGGGCTTGCGAGCGTGATATTAAGATGTTGTAACGCGAAGTCGTCTCAGATTCAGGTGATGGTCTCCATAAAACCTGTACAATGATAGATTCCAAGGTCCGGCTTCTGAGATTTACCGAAGACTTCATAGCCTCTTTAAATGAGACAGGATACATCAAAAACGAAGTTCATGTCTGTTGAATATTAAGCCGATTTATTGTAAATTCATTCCACCTAACTTAGGAATGAACTAACACAACTTCATTACATCAGACCATTTTGTAAACAGTCATTTTCAGAACTGGAGATAGTAACATCTATCATCGGAGGCATGACATTAGCCTCTGTGAGACCCGATGGTATTGGCCTTCAGTGAGACCTGGTCGTATTGGCCTGCCTAATGCGTACCGGTCATCCCTTTTTATACAGTCCTATAATTTTCAGGGTCGAGTTAACTCTAAACTAAATTCTGATATCTTTGGTACAGCTTAGACAAGCGGATCAGGGAAATGTCACATTACGTAAACATAGTCATCAAAGCCAAGGATAATTCAGTACACTTACATAAGCAGTTTCTATGTTATCCTGTATAAATTTGAAATTACATAACTGTTTTTCACAAATAGTTGTGTTCACAATAACTGACCCAAAGGGTCATGAAATAGTATTTCGGAAATAGTTTTGTCAAAACACATCACAATATCAAGGTTGCATGCACGCAGATTAAATAAAATTGGTACATGAAAAGTCGAACTTTATGCAATTATATGGTGGCTAAGAAATCTACTTTTGCGTGAAAATATGGTGAATAAGAATCGACATTTCACATATCTTCCATCAATGAAAGATAAAGGACACGATCAAAGAACGTTCATTTATTCCTACGAAGTAGGCTACAGATCGCAAATTGTCCGGTAATGAGTGAGTGAGTGAATGAGTCAGTCCATCCGAGTCCTTTCGTCGGCAAAATAAGGAGAACCATCGACATTAGAACCTTGATTTTTGGCACGAACGTGCATTAGGGCATTGTTACCAACAAATTCTGAGCTGATCGAATTCTGCTGAAAATTTGATTTATATTTTTTTTTCTTCTATTTATTGATAGCTCAGCGAGTGCACTGTCATGCCCATCGGGAACCCTTGGCTGTATGTTTCACTGTATATATAACACAGTACAAAACGTGATGGGATAATGAAATAGGAAATGCTAATTTTCCATCATTTGTTAGTGCATTTTTCTACACTGCTATTACCAACTTGCCAGCCTACACACAATTCAGTATATTGTTATCTAGATATATGTAAACTGTGGCCTTTAACGTGTATCCTATTTCACATCCTTGAAACATTTCCTCACAGACAACATCAGGCTCAAGTTCAGGTCAAGTTACAGTTACGCACTCGTGGTGAAATATACTACATCAACCAATTAAATAACCCAGCAGAAGAAAGATGTGGCATCATCCTTCAGAATAGTCTGCGTGAGCAACAACGATAAAAGTTTACTGAGGGGGAAACAAAGCCATGACGGCATGTTTAAAGGGTCTTAATTTATTTTCTTCGGGTAGAATTTAACTAGATAAAGTAAGTAGACGCTATTTATTCGTCTTTGTACCGGTTATGCTCAAGAGAATGGCATGAAATCATTGTCTTGTGCAGAGAAGGTATTGGTCTTGAGTTGAATTACCGTAAACTACATAAATGCTACATTTCTACTATAGTACTATATATAAACATTTGTTGTATTGTTGGGAAAATAATGCGATTCAAAAAGTTGTTTTGAACCTGGACAAGGGCACTGAAAACCATTAAAGAGATCGATATATTTTCACACGTAAAGCTTGAAATCTACTGAACTTTTGTATTATTCAATCTGTTTCCTTTAGTTAACAAATTGTGAAATTAAATCGGCGATCGTTATTTTTTTTTGGAATGAAGGCGCATTAGGAGATTGTTACCAACAAGTCTTGAGCTGACCTACTTTTGATGAAAATTTCTGGTGATTTTTGATGAAAATCACTGGCGATTCTGACTTGGGCGGTGCCCATCTTAATATAGGCAGGATTCTAACTGGGGTTAGTCACACTGCTCATGTCTCAAAGTAGAAATACATAATGCGTATGGCATCAAAAATAATAGCAAAACTTCAAAGAATATTCCATTATAAATAGCTAAGGTCATTATCAGAAATATCGGTCAAATACCATAAACAATTTATTCAATTACTGTAATCCATGTTCATAGCGTAAAGTCATAATACCATATTTACTATCATTCCTCAATGAAAATACTCTAGGTATGTGGTACACGTGCCAGTCGTATGACAAGTGTACACATGTCAAAACAATGTGTCCAAAACATAACACAATATCAAAACAATTGCTGGAAAATTCTTCCAGTACCTCCGCTCTAAATCTAACATATATACAAGGCGGACCAAAACAAAACAAAATATATGTGGAATAGCAGCGAAATACATGAAAATGTCAGAACATTGAAACAAGAAATAAGCAAAAGAAAAAGACAATAATAAGAGGGTAAGAAATGGTGCTAGAAATGGCGTGAATGATCAGTTCAACAGACACTAATACACCAAAACTTGACCACAACTGAGAGTATATTTCTGCAGAAAAACGCACACCCACTGGCAAGAGTGACAAAAGCGAGAAAAAGAAAAAGAAAAACATTACAAAGGGGTATACAAAGATGGAAAAACATGGGCACGTGGAGCAGTCACCAGAGCACTGTATAGTGGCTGGGCATGCATTACAATGTCACCGAGTGAAAGAAAATTGAGGACAAGACCTATACAGATTACAATGTGTGCACAAGATATAAAAAAGCGCGATAAGGATACCAGCAAAACCATGGTTAAAGAAATACACGTCAAAATGTCACGTGCTAATGCATCAATTGTCATACTCAATGCCTGTCAAGAAGTGGCATTCAAACGGGCAATAAGTCTGGTAACCTTCAATAGGGTGCGAATGGCAAAGTTAGGCATTTGAATCATATCTGCAAAAAAAATTTCAGAATAGAGAGTATCAGACTCCATGTTCTAGCCCACACCAATAAGAACACACTTATTCCGAAACAGAACTAACATACCAGTTCAGTGCAAGAAAAATCATTATGAAAGCCAGAAGTTTTGGTTGACATGGACACAATATGTAGTATACATACATACAGGCACATCATATTTAGACCTATATCTCTATAAAAATGAAGCGGGCCTTCTCTCTCGTCGACTGTATGACAAAAGAGATGATTACAATTTCGGCATCGTAAACTCTCCATTTCTGGACAGTAATATTCCAGTGGGACCTGCATATGGCGTATACATATCACGCCTAGTAGCATTTGCTAGATCCTGTGTTAAATGTGACGATTTTAATCAACGTCACAAAATATTGTTGCAGAAACTTATAAAACAGGGCTACAACACCAAGCGCCTCCACTCAAAGTTTCTAAAATTTGGTGATACATATCGCATGCTGATAGCAAAATACGAGCGTAGCGTGCAAGATCTATGGCGTTACGTTTCGTAACTTGTGTCTAATTCCGCTTAACCCGGGGCTAGGGGCCGCATGAACCCATGCGCTTCAAGATCCTCATGGTACTCATATGAACAGTCACAATCAAAGCGTGACTGAGATACATCATTCTTTAGATGACGCCTTTACAAATAATATTATGGATTAAGAATACTGATAGCGATACGGATTTGATATTTTTGGAACATCATGAGGTCTTGCCGGCATCATTGAAAACTGTTGATCGCTTCTCTGTTGCAGGAAACTCGCCTATGTTTATGTATACTATGATTGTCTTTTTGAATTTGGTGCTAATACTGTCATATGGAATATGAAATAGGTCTTTGGATTATGGACGCGGATATTCTCTAATGGACGACGGCTGAATTATGAATGACGGACCAGACGCTGGTAATTACACTTAAGGAAGTTGTCAATACGTGTTAATTGAAACCAATTTGTCATCCAACATCTTAGACTTATATCTGAGGATCCAAACAACAATACAAAAAAAATAAATAAATAACCAAATATCCAGGCTTCTATGGCCCAATCGGGAATTGTGGGGGCTCATCAGCCAACACCCACCAGGCTTCCACAGCCTATTCCAAGCATTCATATGCTACAACCACTAGGACGTACATGTACGCGATAATCGTAGTTTCGTTTAGCCCCAATTGCGTTAAGTGTTTAGCTCACCACCTACACTAGCTATTATGGAAACTGATCGCGATAAATATCCTAATAAAAAAAAATAAAAAAAATCACTGTAGATCCAGATCAGAAAATTCTCATACAAACTTCAAAGGCTAGATTTATCAATCTGCAAATCACTAAATTGATCAGTCACAAAGGAGTTCATGCAATCTACCAGTTTCACTATTGATTTATCAACTTCACTGGGCATGCAGCATTATCAATTATAAACGAAACGAAACTTGCACGATTTACGAATCAGTGTCAATCAGTGGGAACTTCACAATGTCAGGTAGAAAGTTCAGGCAGAAAATATATCACAACACAGTTATGTTTTCAATCACTATAGCCATTTATAAGGCTCTGTTAAGTGGAACGAATCAAACTGTACCTGTAGATATTGTTTCCACGGAATGGACTCGTTCCAGAGGTTTCTGGCACACGCTGTCACGTCACCAAGGAAGAGGAGAAACATGTCGCTGTTATAGGAAGGAACAGTGTTTGGGTCGAAATCTTATCACGAAGATGGACATCACTCACGGCAGTTGTGGACATCAGTGAGATCTCCATCCAGTCAGAATTACAAGGCGGTTCAAGAAGGCATTGAACAGGGTCGCACATTTCACAATGGCCAACAAACAAGGGCATCAAATATTTTCTTCAGTCACTGTCCCCGTCTGGGTGACTTAATTACCGTCTGCAATACCTCCGTAGGTGCACAAAGGAAGGAAGGTCCTTTATCTGCTCTTTTTGCAATTGACGATTGTCCTTAGCCTGAATATCAGTTCACAGATTGTCCACAATTTTCGTGATGCCTTGAGCAATGGCCTTACCTGGAGCTCATGCACTTTTACTGGCTCAGCCATTTTGTCCAAAAGTTAGCACTCTCAGTGTCCTCGGTCGATCGTCTGAAACTGTCGTCTCATGATCTTGTAGTTGTATCCAAAAGAAAATTGTCTTTATCCGAGAACAACGCTCGCCAGTATGGAATTTGCGTTCTTCAAGAAGACAAGGGCTTGTGTGCGTGATCTTAAGATGTTGAAACGCGAAGTCGTCTCAGACTTAGGTGATGATCTCCATAAAACCTGTCCAATGATTGATTCCAAGGTCCGGCTTCTGAGATTTCTCGAAGACTTGATAGCCTCTTTAAATGAATGTTATCCTGTATAAATTTGGAATTACATAACTGTTTCTCACAAATTGTTGTGTTCACAATAACTGTCTTAAAGGGTCATGAAATAGTATTTCGGAAATAGTTTTTTCAAAACACATCACAATATCAAGGTTGCATGCACGCAGATTATATAAAATTGGTAAATGAAAAGTCGAACTTTATGCAATTATATGGTGGCTATTTACTTTTGCGTGAAAATATGGTGGCTAAGAATCGACATTTCACAACCTGTATATTAAAGGCCATGCCACATATATTTATTTCATAGCACAGGGATTAATAATAGCGGCTGGGGAAAGCCCCGGCACGAGGACTTCTTGGCTTGGTTTGCAAAATAAAAACACAAATTTGCGCGAGTTGAACAAAGAGAGAAACGCGTTCGAAACGCGTTCATAAAACGCGTTCATAACCGCGTTTCGGTCAGAGCAAACGCGTTTAACCAGCGACACGCGTTTTGATAAAAGAAAAATTAAGCGATATTAAAAGCGTTTCTTTTCCTATAATCGTTTGAAACACGCTTGGAACGCGTTTACATTTAGTTCCGTTCGCGTTTCGTTAGATCAAGCTAAACGAAAATAAACGGACACCGAACGCTTTTACCCCTGTAATATAAATCGTGTCAGAAGCAATCCGAGAAAAATTTGTGTTGAGAATGCACGAAAGCTCTCGTTTAAGAATCTTTTAACTGACGAATGGTGCTTTATTTGAAGAAATACAGTATATCCCATCATTATCAAACGTGAATATATCGACATATCTTGTCACAGGAGACAAGTTTCAGTTTTATTTGGAGAGAGGCAAGAAAATACTGTTATACCATTTTACATATGGCAATTGTGACAACATTCCTATTGTCATGTGAACCTGGAGATTAAACGGTTCTCAGTTATACACATTTTATTCTTCTTGATATTCTGTTCATATCATGCAATACGTCTGTGATTGGAATGATTGTATCGTTGGGTAACGATCTGTGAGAAAATGTAATACAACTCGAGATTGCCGCACCGGTCACGTCATATTCTTAATGGCAATGTCTGGTCGATATTTCGGTCTGACTTTTCAATTGTTTTATTAATTCAATCTTCTTCACATAAATTGGTGAAGAATTAGGAAGTAATTATATGACGCGAAATAAAATAGTTCAGCGCACTGCTAAACAGAGAACCACATACTGATCAGCGATGAGAGTTTGATATTTTTCGAACTTCATGATATCTTGCCGGTATCATTGAAAACTGTTGACCGCATCTCTCTTGCAGGAAACTAGCATATGTTTATGTATGCTATGATCTTTTTTTTACAATTTGGTGCTAATGCTCTTGTATGGAATATGGAATATGGAATAGATCTTTGCATTATGGACGTGGAGATCCTTTAACCCTACCTGGCCTGGGGGGGGGCCAATATGGCCCCCCTACCAAACTTTCTGCACTATCTCCGGAACGGCAAAAAATGGAGAGATGAAACTCCGTGACTTTATCGTTTGTCTTATTGGTGTCATTTTGAGCCTATTTTCTTAACCCCCCGAGCAGAGGATCATGGGTAAATTCAAGATGGCGGCCACGTGGTGTACCAGAAAAGTGATGTTTTTGTCATATTTCTTCAAAATTTCTGCTTTTCCGCAATGAAAAGTGGGCAAAAACTATTTTATTTCATATCACATTAATATTTGCTAATTTTTCATGCAGTTTTTGTGGAGAAATTGCAAAAATAAAAAATTCGGAAAATCTGACCGAAAAATCGACCAAAAAATGCCGTTTTTCAAAATGGCGTCACTGTGACGTCATCAAAGCGGCCATCTTGGATTTTTTTACATTTTCTGGTAGAGCTTGACCCAAGGGCATAGTGTAATAAGTTTCAGCTCTCTATCTCAAGGGGTAAGAAAAATAATTAGGGGGAGCCATTTCGGCCCCCCCCCCCAGGCCTGGACAGGTCCCAAAAAGCCCAGGCCAGATAGGGTTAATGGACGACGGTTGATGAATGAATGACGGACCAGACGCCTGTAATTTGCATGATCTAACTCATTTCTCAACTGTTAAATCTTAACCACTCGTCCTGCCTGAACAATTATTACAAATCTACTCGCCGCCAACAACGCCATAAAGTATGTGGATAGCCTAGCTGGCTGGCACCTGTATAACCCCTGCTTGTGGATATTGCATATGGTCAGGATAAGGACAGGCCACCAATGTCCTTACATGTGTATTTGCCCTGCCCGACCGCCTACGAGTTAACGGGTCGGGGTACACATTGTTCAGAACAATATATACATAGTCATTAGGATGGAAAACGTGTCGAGAAATCGTCATCATACTTCCCACAGCATATCATCGTCATTATCCTCCAATAACATCGTCACTATCCTCCAATAACATCGTCACTATCCTCCAATAACATCGTCATTATCCTCCAATAACATCGTCACTATCCTCCAATAACATCGTCATTATCCTCCAATAACATCGTCACTATCCTTCAATAACATCGTCATTATCCTCCAATAACATCGTCATTATCCTCCAATAACATCGTCATTATCCTCCAATAACATCGTCATTATCCTCCAATAACAGAAAATCTGTATTTCCGGCATAATTTGAATTAACGTTATTGAGCCACCGTAAGAAAAATAAGAGCGATGTCTTGAAAGTCGATTATATTGATTTTATACTTACCCTGGATTATATAGAATTAGGTTATCATAATTCTGGTCAAATGTTTTGCGAGTGTGGATGAAAAGAGTCTTGGGAAGGAAGCACACCTTTATGAGGACATGATGTCAAAGTTATAGCAGCTCAGTGATATTGAAACGCGGATGTTTTGAAGTGACGCGTGCCAATGATATATCAACTTTTCCTCGAGCATGCAGCATATCAGATAGATTATGCTATGAACCATACCCACATTCAATTATCCCGGCAATTTCATTCAGAGAAGTGTTCTGCCAGGGTCATTCCAGGGAAGTGCATTCAATGACACTGATCAAGCGCAGCTCAGTTCACACCTCTATTCAATCTCGTGAGTAGATCACTGGTCGATTTATGATAAATTTTGGGGGTAAATTTTTTCACATTAACCCTACCAGACCGTGAGGTATTATTCTCACCCCCCCCCCCATCCCCTCTTCCAACTTTCTGTGCTATCAAAAACCGACACTCGGTGATATTATAGCTTATCATGCTGCGGTCATTTAGAGGCTATTTGTATACTTCCCCAGGATCATAGGTAAATTCGAAGTGACGACAATGACGGGTGAACGAAAAGTTGCGTTTTTCTTCAAATGTACGCCGTTTGCGCATAGTAGTGCCCAAAAAACTATTTTACTTCGCATCAGATGATTGTGTATTGCTGCCGGAGAGAAAAGCATAAATATATTATTTTTAAATCTAATCAAAAAGCTTTTTTCCGTATGACGGCACTGTGACGTCATCAGAGCGGCCATCTTGGATTTTTCTGATGGAGTTTGACCGCAAGATATATCGTGAGCAGTTTCAGCCCCTTGCCCCATGAGTAAAGATAGTATTCAGGGGGAGGCTAATCATGGTCCATACCGGATTTTATGTCAGATCAGAGTTTCATTACTAAGTCGTCAACAATCGAAAGACCTTTTACGGTAGCACCAAGTATAATAAAACATCAGCAGTCTTGTGAAGAAAGTCAATGTATTTCTATGCACAGTCTCCATTCATACAGAATATACCAAACTGGGTTCCCGTATCAAAACGATATTACACATAAGAAATGTAATGATCACCTAGAAAGCGTCCGAATTAGTATTTACGTAACGTTTGCGTAACGTACTGTCAGTTTCATAATACGAGATATAATGCGTCGAAACTATATTTAGCTGCCGAACGAAACTTTTTCATTTGTCAGTTATGTGACATAAATACTGTTGAGTTGCAGTTTGTTCAGCTTTGCCCTCTATATGAAGATTTACGTAAGAAATATCTTCGTACATGTATGTACTAATATAGAAAGTCACGCTGTTTCGAACTAGTGCAGTTGTTAATCTCCAAGTCAAACAATACTCACAGAAAAAATGCACAAATTATACAAGATACGTTTCTCCTCAGAAAGTGAAAACTGTACTTATCTGGTCAGTCGTTCTCGTCGTGCATTTGTTGGATATATTGATGAAACTAAAGTGTTTTGCCCAAATAATTACGATTAACAACGCTGGTCTTATTGACCCTGTTCGCCTCGTCAAATAGTTCACAAGATGCATACTTGATTGCTAATGTCAATAAACAACCAGTACATATTCCATGTATGAATACCGTCATCACTGTAATTGTGGTGTGCAAACTGTTCGGCGACTGCGAAATATAACTGATACAACTGTAGCAATTATATGATTCAAACTTTCTCACTTGCAAGGAGCTTTTACCAAGATAATCAGTTCCGTGGTCACCAGAGGCTCTCGTCTGCCCCCTGGTGGATTTTCGTGTAATATTGTTTGGTAGGTTTACCAGACAGCGCTATGAATTAGAAGACCGTTTCCATGAATTGATCTTCTGGACTGGGCTTGGGAAATGGCAGAGTATTGTTTCTCAGGACCAAAGTCATCCGTAACAGAACACACTGGTGACGGTCTGATGATGAACTGACAACCATTTCTTCCCTTTCTTGTGGTCTTGTGTTACGCTAACTCGTGAACCGGTTGTCGTCTTAAATGAAACGTTCATCTTTTAACTCTATTCGAACTCCATTTTTGACGAAGCCCTGAGATACAGGCAGTGTATATTCATTCAATCTATTAATTATATTACTATACCTATCCAATATCGAGGACATTTCATCAGTCCAGAAAAAACATTACCAAATTGAATAAACGAAATGCTTGCTGAATTATTCGTTACTGAAGACAATAAAAAAGCTCTAATCGCGTTGATGAATTTAGTTTTTCTAGGTTTAATAACTTCCTGGTTATTGTGTTCTTATGACTTCTAATGTTGTTTTGCATGAGCTGAATATACAACGTTTCAATAACGTTTTGGTGGCTACCTCTCTATATTCTGTCAAACGTTCAGTCATGTCAAGTTCAATATGTCTAGTATCGTATTGTAGCCTTTTCTAACATGTCTAAGTGTCGAATTCCTTCGAAAGATTTGATAGTAAATTTCAACAAAGGAGACAACTACTCTAATCATTTATTTTAACTTTGTTACTGATTTTAGTAAATCCTAGATTCACTGTCTTAATTGAAAATTGTGTTGTTGTTGTTTATTGCTCATAGTATCGGGGCCTGGTAGTTTGCTTTCCAAAACAGCCAGGATAGTCAAGTTCATACTATTTATTACTGATTTTTAACATATCGTTTGAGAAGCCATCGCGGTTTTGGAAGATGCGAGGAAATATTTTTTCCAAAAATAAAAGGATGGTTCCCCATCAATCGACCCGCTTATTGTTGATTTTATCTTGTATTTGCAATCGTTTTTCAATAGAATAAATCGCGAACATTCGCGACTGCTCGGCCTATTCCGTCGAAGACAGAGTACCTCACGCATTAATAGTGTAAGGATTTTGCACCACTCCGGTGTAAACCGTGATCCGCCGCACGTGAGGGACACAACATGCTATAGGATGTGTTTCCGCCTACATAGTCCTCGCTATATTTCCCCCTTATCAGGAGATAAAATATATATATCCAAATGAAAAGGATATTCCCTTGATTCTACCCCCGAATGATCTCTGCTAATTTGGGGTGTTTCCCTTGGTTTTTCGTCTAAAGTTTATCTCCATGGTATCGGAAGTCATATAGCTGACATGCGCTGTTCGGAGTTTCGGCGTGATACTGTGCATTGAACATGGATGCCAATATGGATTCCTTGCAGTGCGGGTCGACGTCATCATCCAAGACCATGCCGAGTGAAATCGCGATATTGCGACCCCATCATATTTCATCGAGGAAAAAATTTCCTCTAATGTGCAGAATTTTTTTTTGTCATTTTTTCTCGATGTTCTCGCCATTTGCGATCAATAGATTTTCAACCAAGAACATGATACGAACATTTTTCGACATTAATAATATCACTTTTATTGGCAGAAGACCCAAATCATCTTTGCATGTCTTCTTCTTGAACAGCATGTATATTTATAGACTCTCCTACTATGTGGGAATAGTTTTTTACAGCTTTTCAGTTATTAGGAATATCGCGCACATATATTTTAATAGAGGCAAATATAACGAGATTCAGATAACCGTAAACGAGCAAAATCGTGCTGAGGATTGTCGAGAATTCATCAACTATTTGCTCTATCTTCGAGTGGGTCAACGAGATTATCCAGAAACATATAACCGACTCAATTTTCCACGTCATTTCACAGGAGGGTCAGTAGGCCATGGACATTCTAAATCAGAGCATTCCTCGACAACATCGTTTTAGCAAAGCCCTGCATTGACGCATACATTTCTTCTGTTTAAATGAATGAAGGTTCTATTTTTCAAGTAGGTGATACACAAGTTTTACTAAAAATTTCATTGAATGTCCTTTGATTCGGCTACATAAAAGCAAATACTCAATGCTGATGAAAGAATTTCTGACAGAGGTGTGGATGAGCGTTTTCCAGAGCTCCAATCGAAACATTTCCTTAACCATCCGTCAATGGTTTCCTGATTCAAATATATTTGTCATTGAAGGCCAATTATTTTGCTATTCTTTTGTGTTAAACCGTAACAATGGACCAAAACGAATTAGCTTACTTGGAAAATAGACCTCGTCTGGCACCCATACTCCCAGATTGTGTGGTATAAAATGCCTCATTGTACATGAGCATGTGGCCAAATTAGATAAACCCTATCTGGCCTGGGCGATTTGGGGTGTACCACAGCCTGGGGGGAGGGGAGTGCCCCTATATATTTTCGCTATCGCTAAGGGTAAACGGTTGAAAATTACCACACTATATCATTGGGTCAAGCTTTACAAGAAAATGTAAAAAAAAAATCCAAGATGGCCACATGATGACGTCACTGTCACGTTATTTTCAAAAAGAGCATTTTTGGACCATTTTTCGGTCAGAATTTTCGAATTTTTTATTTTTGTTTTTTCTTCGCAAAAACTATGATAAATTAGTAAATAATAATCTGATATAAAATAAAATAGATTTTACCCACTTTTCCATACAGAAAAGCAAAAATTTTGAAGAAATATGACGAAAACATCACTTTTCTGGTACCCCACATGGCCGCCATTTTGAATTTACTCATGATCCTCTGCTCGGATGGTCGTGCAAATAGGCTCAAAATGACCCCAATATGATAATTAAAAAGTCAAGAAGTTTCAGATCTCATTTTTTAGTCGTACCGGAGATAAAAGCAAAACTAACAGCGACCAGAAAGTGCACCCCCCCCCCCTTCAAAGGCCAGGTAGGATTAAGGGACTTCGGGCTAGCCGTCACACTTCAAGATATAGTATAACAAAATGGCTGCACAAACACATGAATTTCCGATTTCGGCAGAACGGTTTTGACAATTCTTACCAACATAATCGGTTTTCTTGTCGAAAGCGGCAATAGTAAACTCTGATCGAATGGAACATTATTTTGTCTGAAGGGTCTCATCATTATGGACCAAGACACAGTAGCGATGAATAAATCACCCGGAGCACTAGTGGAGGTTAGGATATGTCAGAGCAATATGACCAGCTAGAGTCATCTGCCCTTGGTCACGCTGGTGAAACTCTGATTGAAAATGACGCTTATTCTCTTCCCCATATCGAGCGGTCCGAACAAGTCGAGTTGTATTCAGATGTTCAATAAAAACAGTTTATTACCTCATTTATTCGCATTATTAATTATAATTTGTTCGATGAGAAAACACAAATCATACCCTTCCCATTTGCGCAGGAAAGATAATACAGTTCCATTTCGACTGGTGTGTAGGAATATCGACAAGCGTTGACTACGACCAAGAAAATGGTTTTTGATCCTTTGTTTTCATTTTTCTCGTGCTGACGCACATTAACCAACATACTTAAATTTTCCTTATTTATAATTGCGGCAGAATAAGGAAGGATTTCTCCCTTTTAACAATAGTCGCATTGGTCATTGCATACTTGAGGAATTTATAGTGGTTTCTTTGTAAGTTATACCTATTCCTTGCCGCAGGAGGGGTAGGTCTTCGTAGTGAAATAATATGTCTCACAAGGCAGTATTTTGTCTACTACTCTGTTTAGTATCAAGATCAACAGCTTTGCTGCAGTTTTGAATAAATCAATTGATGGCTCACTTTTTGTAGACGATTTCAATATATCGTGTAGTGGGAAAAGTATACACAATATTGAGAGTACATTACAACTTTGTCTAAACAGAATTCAGAAATGGTGTCTAGAAAATGGCTTCAAATTCTCCAGAGCTAAGACAAATTGTATACACTTTTGCAGAAAATATTTCCAGCACAAAGATCGAACTTGAATTAGACGGAACTGAAATGAAAGTGGTAAAAGAGGTCAAATTTCTAGGCATATTGTTTGATCAACGTCTAACATTCAAATCACATATAAATTGCTTAAAAGCCAAATGCACGAAAGCGCTAGATTTGTTGAAAGTAGTTGCCAGCTATAAGTGGAGGGGGGGGGGGGAGATCAGCAATCTCTTCTCCATTTATATCGATCACTTGTTCGTTCCAAACTTGATTATGGTTCTATTGTTTACAATGGTGCAAGCAAGTCAAACTTGGCAAAGCTAGATCCTATTCTCCATCAAGGATTAAGACTTTGCCTCGGTGCGTTCGGAACATCACCTAAAGAAAGCTTGTATGTCGAAGCGGATGAATTTCCTTTAGAACTTCGGAGAATTAAATTATCGCTGCAATATATCACAAAATTGCGTTCGAACCAGCGTCAATGTTCATGACATGCACAAACATTCCACATGGCGGTGCCCGACCTGAGTGACCTAGGTTTCAAAAAATCCAAGATGGCGGCCAGTACGCCACGCCTGTCAAACATATAAATACCCGTATTTCTTCTTGTTGTTGGGTTAGTGTGTTTATTAAAATGACCAAATATGCCTTTGTGAAGCCTAGAAATTGATATATTGGTACCTCGAACCCTTTGCAACCATGAATATTGTCAAAGGATATGATTTTTAAACCCAACTGGTCTTTTTGTGAGGGGGGAGGGGGCACTTTCCGCCGCGCCCTCCCCATTTAGTGAACTTTTCTTGCTACTCCAAAACGACGAAACCTAGGGGGCTGAAACTACGTGACTTTTAGCTTATCGTATCGGGGTCATTTTAAGGCCATTTGCATATCATCCAGAGCAGAGGATCGTGGGCAAATTCAAAATGGACGACATGTATCCCAGAAAGTCGTGTTTTCAGTACTTTGCACTTTTTCTGGCGAAAAATGACTAGAAAGTAATTAGGTAAAACTAGTTATTGTTATTATACTTAGTGGTTTCCAAAAAGGAAAATCGAAAAAGGAAAATTTCGATAAATCGGCCCAACAATAGGCCAAAAAATAGCTTCAGCGAATATGACGCCACGGTCGCGTCATCATGACGGCCATCCTGCATTTTTTTAAAGATACCGTGTGGTAAGTTAGAATACTTTACTGAAGTTGTATTTTTTGTCGTGAGAAGCGAGGAGATTTCAAGTGTCCTGTGGAGAAACCTGACGAGGGAGCTTTGAAATACTACGATGATTTAGTAAGGAATGGCAAGGGCTTTCAGAAACTTGATGCACTGCTCTTCGACTTGGAATTAAGTGGATGTGAAAGAAGATCGAAAAATCACAAAAAACAAGCCGATTCGGGTCGGAGGGAGAAGGTTGTCCAGCTCAAGATACCGAACTGCATGCTATCTCTGACTGTCGGAGAAGATTTAGTTACTATTGAAGATAATAGATGTTTGATGACTTACAGGTCACAAACCACTAAATAATCGCCTTACTTATTATGTAGTAAATTCATTGCGCACATCTTGAGAAAACGATACTCCCTAACATTCGGCACCATGAATGACCTACGACATGATGTAGCTTAGCTTTTACGAACGTAGCGTGCAAGATCTATGGCGTTACGTTTCGTAACTTGTGTCTAATTCCGCTTAACCCGGGGCTAGGGGCCGTATGAACCCATGCACTTCAAGATCCTCATGGTGCTCATATGAACAGGCACAATTAAAGCGTGACTGAGATACACCATTCTCTAGATAGCGACTTTAGAACGAGTATTATGGATTAAGAATACTGATCAGCGATACGGATTTTATATTTTTGGAACATCATGATGTCTTGTCGGCATCATTGAAAGCTGTTGACCGCTTCTCTCTTGGAGGAAACTAGCCTATGTTTATGTATACTATGATTGTCTTTTTTGAATTTGGTGGTAATACTGTTATATGGATATGGAATAGGTCTTTGGATTATGGACGCGGATATTCTTTAATGGACGACGGCTGAATTATGAATGACGGACTAGACGCTTGTATTTCTGCTAAAACATATGAAAAATCAGCATACATTTCCCACGATCGTTTTGAGCCAGAGCCAACAGAAAAGATGGCATGCCGCCTGACATCTGAGCATCGGATTTGGGGGGCGGCCAATCAAACTGGCCCAGACTTTTTCCCTCTTCAAATTTGAAAAGCTTATTTTGATATTTTCTAGACTTGAATATTGTAGAAACATTTAAAAATAGATCAGAAACCATTTTCCGCCCAGTCCGATATAATGGCCAATCGTTGATCCCCAGGAGCTTTAGTCCGTCATACCACCTTGCACCCCAAAACCATTTAGGTGTTTGCGACCTACAGAAGTGCGGAGAGAACGAACCAAATCGTGTCATCGGTTGAAAGTGAATACTTGGTAGAATCCCGGGTGTTGGCGAAACTATAGTTTCCTACATTAAAAGCGATGTTGAAGAGGTAACCCACGTATATCACGGTCCTTAGTCAGACTACTCCTGACTCCACCAGAAAGTGTGCTAGGAACCTATTCTTTAGCCTGGATTTGTTGATGGTCTTCGACAATCCCAGAATGCTTAGTCGCTCTTCATATACTACACGTAACTCAGCAAACCTGAATATATAGGTTCTCTCTTAAACATTTCTTTCAATGAAGAAAAATGACTCTGGGGACACCTGGGATTCTACAATGTCTTAACTTTTACCTGCCTACGACTTGTCTCTTTCTCTTCAAAATTCTCAAGCGATTATTGTAAGCCACCAAACATCTATCATGTTATTTAGCTCCAATAAACATTTGCCGCTAAATCTCCTCGGGCAATCTGCGATAAGAGTTCTGTATCTTGCAGCTGGGTAGCCATCTTCCATAGACTTGTCTAGAGTCACCGTTGAGCATATATGCAGCACTCCTTTAGCGTACAGAAGATTGCTCGGTCCTACCAGAGGCACCGAGTGATTGGTGATAAACGCTATATAGACGATCTTCTCGCTGTGGATAATCGCTATATAAATGACAAATGGAAGGATATATATCCACCTTCACTGGATTGGAAGGAAACTACAGATAGCCCTACAGGCACATCATATTTAGATCTACAACTCTATAAAAATGAAGCGGGCATTCTCTCTCGTCGACTTTATGACAAAATAGATGATTACAATTTCGATATCGTTAACTATCCCTCTCTGGACAGTAATCTTCCAGTGGGACCTGCATATGGCGTACACATATCTCGCCTAGTAGCATTTGCTAGATCCTGTGTTAAAGGTGACGATTTTAATCAACGTCACAAAACATTGTTGCAGAAACTTATAAAACAGCGTTATACCACCAAGCGCCGCCACTCAAAGTTTCTCAAATTTGGCGATACATATCGCATGCTGATAGCAAAATAGGAGCGTAGCATGCAAGATCTATGGCGTTACCTTTCGTAACTGGTGTCTAATTCCGCTTAACCCGGGGCTAGGGGCCATATGAACCCATGTACCTCAAAATCCTCATGGTGCTCATATAAAAAGTCACAATCAAAGCGTGACTGAGATACATCATTCTCTAGATGACGACTTTAAAACGATTATTATGGATTAAGAATACTGACCAGCGATACGGATTTGATATCTTTGGAACATCATGATGTCTTGTCGGCATCATTGAAGACTGTTGACCTCTTCTCTCTTGTAGGAAAGTAGCCTTTGTTTATGTATGCTATGATTGTCTTTTTGAATTTGGTGCTAATACTGTTATATGGAATATGGAATAGACATCATGATGTTCCAAAGATATCAAATCCGTATCGCTGATCAGTATTCTTAATCCATAATAATCGTTTTAAAGTCGTCATCTAGAGAATGATGTATCTCAGTCACGCTTTGATTGTGACTGTTTATATGAGCACCATGAGGATTTTGAAGTACATGGGTTCATACGGCCCCTAGCCCCGGGTTAAGCGGAATTAGACACAAGTTACGAATGGTAACGCCATAGATCTTGCATGCTACGCTCATATTTTGCTATCAGCATGCGATATGTATCGCCAAATTTGAGAAACTTTGAGTGGCGGCGCTTGGTGGTATAACGCTGTTTTATAAGTTTCTGCAACAATGTTTTGTGACGTTGATTAAAATCGTCACCTTTAACACAGGATCTAGCAAATGCTACTAGGCGAGATATGTATACGCCATATGCAGGTCCCACTGGAAGATTACTCTCCAGAGAGGGATAGTTTATGATATCGAAATTGTAATCATCTCTTTTGTCATAAAGTCTACGAGAGAGAATGCCCGCTTCATTTTTATAGAGATATAGATCTAAATATGATGTGCCTGTAGGGCTATCTGTAGTTTCCTTCCAATCCAGTGAAGGTGGATATATATCCTTCAATTTGTCATTTATATATCGATTATCCACAGCGAGAAGATCGTCTATATAGCGTTTATCACCAATCACTCGGTGCCTCTGGTAGGACCGAGCAATCTTCTGTACGCTAAAGGAGTGCTGCATATATGCTCAACGGTGACTCTAGACAAGTCTATGGAAGATGGCTACCCAGCTGCAAGATACAGAACTCTTATAGCAGATTGCCCGAGGAGATTTAGCGGCAAATGTTTATTGGAGCTAAATAACATAATAGGTGTTTGATGGCTTACAATAATTGCTTCAGAATTTTGAAGAGAAAGAGACAAGTCGTAGGCAGGTAAAAGTTAAGACATTGTAGAATCCCAGGTGTCCCCAGAGCCATTTTTCTACATTGAAAGAAATGTTTAAGAGAGAACCTACATATTCAGGTTTGCTGAGTTTCGTGTAGTATATGAAGAGCGACTAAGCATTCTGGGATTGTCGAAGACCATCAACAAATCCAGGCTAAAGAATAGGCTCCTAGAACTCTTTCTGGTGGAGTCAGGAGTAGTCTGATTAAGGACCGTGATATACGTCGGTTACCTCTTCAACATCGCTTTTAATGTAGGAAACTATAGTTTCGCCAACACCCGGGATTCTACCAAGTATTCACTTTCAACCGATGACACGATTTGGCTCGTTCTCTCCGCACTTCTGTAGGTCGCAAACCCCTAAATGGTTTTGGGGTTTGGGATTGGCCATTATATCGGACTGGGCGGAAAATGGTTTCTGATCTATTGTTAAATGTTTCTACAATATTCAAGTCTAGAAAATATCAAAATAAGCTTTCCAAATTTTAAGAGGGAAAAAGTCTGGGCCAGTTTGATTGGCCGCCCCCCAAATCCGATGCTCAGATGTCAGGCGGCATGCCATCTTTTCTGTTGGCTCTGGCTCAAAACGATCGTGAGAAATGTATGCTGGTTTTTCATATGTTTTAGCAGAAAAGCTAAGCTACATCATATCGTAGGTCATTCATGGTGCCGAATGTTAGGGGGTATCGTTTTCTCAAGATGTGCGCAATGAATTTACTACATAATAAGTAAGGCGATTATTCAGTGGTTTGTGACCATCAAACATCTATTATCTTCAATAGTAACTAAATCTCCTCCGACAGTCAGAGTTAGCATGCAGTTCGGTATCTTGAGCTGGTACAACCTTCTCCCTCCGACCCGAATCGGCTTGTTTTTTTGGTGATTTTTCGATGTTCTTTCACATCCACTTAATTCCAAGTCGAAGAGCAGTGCATCAAGTTTCTGAAAGCCCTTGCCATTCCTTACTAAATCATCGTAGTATTTCAAAGCTCCTTCGTCAGGTTTCTCCACAGGACACTTGAAATCCCCTCGCCTCTCACGACAAAAAAACACAACTTCAGTAAAGTCCTCTAACTTACCACACGGTATCTTTAAAAAAATGCAGGATGGCCGTCATGATGACGTGACCGTGACGTCATATTCGCTGAAGCTTTTTGGCCTATTGTTGGGCCGATTTATCGAAATTTTTATTTTTAGATTTTTCTTTTTGGAAACCACTAAGTATAATAGACAATAACTAGTTTTACCTAATTACTTTCTAGTCATTTTTCGCCAGAAAAAGTGCAAAGTACTGAAAACACGACTTTCTGGGATACATGTCGTCCATTTTGAATTTGCCTACGATCCTCTGCTCTGGATGATATGCAAATGGCCTTAAAATGACCCCGATACGATAAGCTAAAAGTCACGTAGTTTCAGCCCCCTAGGTTTCGTCGTTTTGGAGTAGCAAGAAAAGTTCACTAAATGGGGAGGGCGCGGCGGAAAGTGCCCCCTCCCCCCTCACAAAAAGACCAGTTGGGTTTAAAAATCATATCCTTTGACAATATTCATGGTTGCAAAGGGTTCGAGGTACCAATATATCAATTTCTAGGCTTCACAAAGGCATATTTGGTCATTTTAATAAACACACTAACCCAACAACAAGAAGAAATACGGGTATTTATATGTTTGACAGGCGTACTGGCCGCCATCTTGGATTTTTCGAAAACTGGGTCACTCAGGTCGGGCACCGCCATGTGGAATGTTTGTGCATGTCATGAACATTGACTCTGCCAAGTTTGGTGCTTTAATCCAGCATTTCACGATTTCATTGAAAAATGACGTTAAGCCACTAGACTAACGTATCGTCTGCGAGGTAAAAGTTCCATTTTTACTGCAGAAGCAAAAACTCTATTATCAGCTTTAGAAGGTATTGGATACACTAGAAGGAAAAAATATGTCATATTCTCAGATTCACTATCATGCCTTAAAGCAGTTAAAAGTGGAATTCAACTCATCCCACCATCTTGAAAATTCTACAATTATATGACACCAGATTTGATCAACAGATAGATATTGTGTTTTGTTGGGTGCCTAGTCACGTTGACATCAAAGGTAACACTGAAGCTGATAGATTGGCTAAGGCAGCTCTAGATGAAGAAGTTGATCCTGTTGGAATCCCATACAGCGATTTCAGACCATATCTATCTGCGCTTATGTTAGAAAGCTGTTTCAATCTTTATGGGATACTATGGATAATAACAAACTTCACGAGTTCAAAAAAACGGTTGGTTATACTCATCTGAACAGTCATAAGCGTTTCGACCAGGCCATGATTAGACGATGTAGGATCGGTCACACATGATTAACTCATAAATATTTACTAAAACAGGAGCCGATTCCAAGGTGTATACCTTTCCATGAAGATCTCACGGTGGAACATATTCTCAAAGACTGCATAGATTTTAAGATTGTAAGAGATACTTTTTATCGATCAGCTACGCTGGAAGATCTTTTTAGCAGAGTGAAAAAGGATTGTATTTTAAATTATTTGAGAGAGATTGGTTTGTTGTACAAATTTTAATGTTTGTACCTGTTTTAACGCATTAGTTTACCGAGTTTTTGAATTGATTACTTAGAATTTTGTTTGGTCGTCGCTATTTAGCTGAAATATCGCTGAATGCGACGTTAAACCTTAATTCCCTCTCTCACTCTCTCGAGCGGTCCGAACAAGTCGAGTTGTATTCAGATGTTCAATAAAAACAGTTTATTACCTCATTTATTCGCATTATTAATTATAATTTGTTCGATGAGAAAACACAAATCATACCCTTCCCATTTGCGCAGGAAAGATAATACAGTTCCATTTCGACTGGTGTGTAAGAATATCGACAAGCGTTGACTACGACCAAGAAAATGGTTTTTGATCCTTTGTTTTCATTTTTCTCGTGCTGACGCACATTAACCAACATACTTAAATTTTCCTTATTTATAATTGCGGCAGAATAAGGAAGGATTTCTCCCTTTTAACAATAGTCGCATTGATCATTGCATACTTGAGGAATTTATAGTGGTTTCTTTGTAAGTTATACCTATTCCTTGCTGCGGGAGGGGTAGGTCTTCGTAGTGAAATAATATGTCCCATCTTGAATGAAAGGCACTAAAATCTAAATCAGTGTTTATTCCTCTTCTTATCTGTCGCTTTCAGCGTTCAGACATCACACCACAGGTTCTCTTTATGCGATGGTATAAGGGTACGAGCCTCTCATCTAAGAAGTGAGATTACGGATGTCCTCTGGTGATTTTTGGCTTCGGCGGCCATTTTGCCTGTTTTCACATTGGATTATCTTCCTTTTCTAGGTTAAGGGATAGGGATTTCCGTTAAAAGCCTTCTAGCCGAGAATTTTGCACACCAACGTCCATCCAATTTGATGAATTTTGATAGATATTGTGATTATCTGCAAACACTTAGAATATAAGAAAAAGTTAAATACTATTTATATGAATTTTTTTTTAATATGCGTCAAAACTAGGGCTATTCCCTATGCTCTCTAGGTTATCATATGGAGAATGGATTAGTCCATTTAATATTTTGTTTGTTTTTTCGTCGCAAAAACTATGATAAATTAGTAAATAATAATCTGATATAAAATAAAATAGATTTTACCCACTTTTCCATACAGAAAAGCAAAAATTTTGAAGAAATATGACGAAAACATCACTTTTCTGGTACCCACATGGCCGCCATTTTGAATTTACCCATGATCCTCTGCTCGGATGGTCATGCAAATAGGCTCAAAATGACCCCAATATGATAATCTAAAAAGTCAAGAAGTTTCAGATCTCATGTTTTTGTCGTACCGGAGATAAAAGCAAAAAAATAACAGCGAGCAGAAAGTGCACCCCCCCCCCCCCCTCCGCCTCAAAGGCCAGGTAGGGTTAAGGGACTTCAGGCTAGCCGTCACACTTCAAGATATAGAATAACAAAATGGTTGCACAAACACATGAATTTCCGATTTCGGCAGAACGGTATTGACAATTCTTACCAACATAATCGGTTTTCTTGTCGAAAGGGGCAATAATAAACTCTTGTCGAATGGAACATTATTTTGTCTGAAGGGTCTCATCATTATGCATCAAGACACAGTAGCGATGAATAAATCACCCGGAGCACTAGTGGAGGTTAGGATATGTCAGAGTAATATGACATTCCCTCCGGTCCAGCTAGAGTCATCTGCCCTTGTTCACGCTGGTGAAACTCTGATTGAAAATGACGCTTATTCCCTTTCCCATATCGAGCGGTCCGAACAAGTCGAGTTGCATTCAGATGTTCAATAAAAACAGTTTATTACCTCATTTATTCGCATTATTAATTATAATTTGTTCGATGAGAAAACACAAATCATACCCTTCCCATTTGCGCAGGAAAGATAATACAGTTCCATTTCGACTGGTGTGTAAGAATATCGACAAGCGTTGACTACGACCAAGAAAATGGTTTTTGATCCTTTGTTTTCATTTTTCTCGTGCTGACGCACATTAACCAACATACTTAAATTTTCCTTATTTATAATTGCGGCAGAATAAGGAAGGATTTCTCCCTTTTAACAATAGTCGCATTGGTCATTGCATACTTGAGGAATTTATAGTGGTTTCTTTGTAAGTTATACCTATTCCTTGCTGCGGGAGGGGTAGGTCTTCGTAGTGAAATAATATGTCCCATCTTGAATGAAAGGCACTAAAATCTAAATCAGTGTTTATTTCTCTTCTTATCTGTCGCTTTCAGCGTTCAGACATCACACCACAGGTTCTCTTTATGCGATGGTATAAGGGTACGAGCCTCTCATCTAAGAAGTGAGATTAAGGATGTCCTCTGGTGATTTTTGGCTTCGGCGGCCATTTTGCCTGTTTTCACATTGGATTATCTTCCTTTCCTAGGTTAAGGGATAGGGATTTCCGTTAAAAGCCTTCTAGCCGAGAATTTTGCACACCAACGTCCATCCAATTTGATGAATTTTGATAGATATTGTGATTATCTGCAAACACTTAGAATATAAGAAAAAGTTAAATACTATTTATATGAATTTTTTATGAATATGCGTCAAAACTAGGGCTATTCCCTATGCTCTCTAGGTTATCATATGGAGAATGGATTAGTCCATTTAATATTTTGTTTGTTTTTTCATAGCAAAAACTATCATAAATCAGTAAATAATAATCTGATATAAAATAAAATAGATTTTACCCACTTTTCCATACAGAAAAGCAAAAAATTTGAAGAAATATGACGAAAACATCACTTTTCTGGTACCCACATGGCCGCCATTTTGAATTTACCCATGATCCTCTTCTCGGATGGTCATGCAAATAGGCTCAAAATGACACCAATATGATAATCTAAAAAGTCAAGAAGTTTCAGATTTCATGTTTTTGTCGTACCGGAGATAAAAGCACAAAAATAACAGCGAGCAGAAAGTGCAAACCCCCCTCCAAGGCCGGGTAGGGTTAAGGGACTTCAGGCTAGCCCTCACACTTCAAGATATAGTATAACAAAATGGTTGCACAAACACATGAATTTCCGATTTCGGCAGAACGGTATTGACAATTCTTACCAACATAATCGGTTTTCTTGTCGAAAGGGGCAATAATAAACTCTTGTCGAATGGAACATTATTTTGTCTGAAGGGTCTCATCATTATGGATCAAGACACAGTGGCGATGAATAAATCACCCGGAGCACTAGTGGAGGTTAGGATATGTCAGAGTAATATGACAGAGTCTCTCCGGTCCAGCTAGAGTCATCTGCCCTTGGTCACGCTGGTGAACTCTGATTGAAAATGACGCTTATTCCCTTTCCCATATCGACCGGTCCGAACAAGTCGAGTTGCATTCAGATGTTCACTAAAAACAGTTTATTACCTCATTTATTCGCATTATTAATTATAATTTGTTCGATGAGAAAACACTAATCATACCCTTCCCATTTGCGCAGGAAAGATAATACAGTTCCATTTCGACTGGTGTGTAGGAATATCGACAAGCGTTGACTACGACCAAGAAAATGGTTTTTGATCCTTTGTTTTCATTTTTCTCGTGCTGACGCACATTAACCAACATACTTAAATTTTCCTTATTTATAATTGCGGCAGAATAAGGAAGGATTTCTCCCTTTTACCAATAGTCGCATTGATCATTGCATACTTGAGGAATTTATAGTGGTTTCTTTGTAAGTTATACCTATTCCTTGCTGCGGGAGGGGTAGGTCTTCGTAGTGAAATAATATGTCCCATCTTGAATGAAAGGCACTAAAATCTAAATCAGTGTTCATTTCTCTTCTTATCTGTCGCTTTCAGCGTTCAGACATCACACCACAGGTTCTCCTTATGTGATGGTATAAGGGTACGAGCCTCTCATCTAAGAAGTGAGATTACGGATGTCCTCTGGTGATTTTTGGCTTCGGCGGCCATTTTGCCTGTTTTCACATTGGATTATCTTCCTTTCCTAGGTTAAGGGATAGGGATTTCCGTTAAAAGCCTTCTAGCCGAGAATTTTGCACACCAACGTCCATCCAATTTGATGAATTTTGATAGATATTGTGATTATCTGCAAACACTTAGAATATAAGAAAAGGTTAAATATTATTTATGCGAATATTTTATGAATATGCGTCAAAACTAAGGCTATTCCCTATGCTCTATAGGTTATCATATGGAGAATGGATTAGTCCATTTAATTTTTTGGTTGTTTTTTCTTCGCAAAAACTATGATAAATTAGTTAATAATAATCTGATATAAAACAAAATAGATTTTACCCACTTTTCCATACAGAAAAGCAAAAATTTTGAAGAAATATGACGAAAACATCACCTTTCTGGTACCCACATGGCCGCCATTTTGAATTTACCCATGATCCTCTGCTCGGATGGTCATGCAAATAGGCTCAAAATGACCCCAATATGACAATCTAAAAAGTCAAGAAGTTTCAGATCTCATGTTGTTGTCGTACCGGAGATAAAAGCAAAAAAATAACAGCGAGCAGAAAGTGCACCCCCCTCAAAGGCCAGGTAGGGTTAAGGGACTTCAGGCTAGCCGTCACACTTCAAGATATAGTATAACAAAATGGTTGCACAAACACATGAATTTCCGATTTCGGCAGAACGGCATTGACAATTCTTATCAACATAATCGGTTTTCTTTTCGAAAGGGGCAATAATAAACTCTTGTCGAATGGAACATTATTTTGTCTGAAGGGTCTCATCATTATGGATCAAGACACAGTAGCGATGAATAAATCACCCGGAGCACTAGTGGAGGTTAGGATATGTCAGAGTAATATGACAGAGTCCCTCCGGTCCAGCTAGAGTCATCTGCCCTTGGTCACACTGGTGAACTCTGATTGAAAATGACGCTTATTCCCTTTCCCATATCGAGCGGTCCGAACAAGTCGAGTTGCATTCAGATGTTCAATAAAAACAGTTTATTACCTCATTTATTCGCATTATTAATTATAATTTGTTCGATGAGAAAACACAAGTCATACCCTTCCTATTTGGGCAGGAAAGATAATACAGTTCCATTTCGACTGGTGTGTAGGAATATCGACAAGCGTTGACTACGACCAAGAAAATGGTTTTTGATCCTTTGTTTCCATTTTTCTCGTCCTGACGCACATTAACCAACATACTTAACTTTTCCTTATTTATAATTGCGGCAGAATAAGGAAGGATTTCTCCCTTTTACCAATAGTCGCATTGGTCATTGCATACTTGAGGAATTTATAGTGGTTTCTTTGTAAGTTATACCTATCCCTTGCTGCGGGAGGGGTAGGTCTTCGTAGTGAAATAATATGTCCCATCTTGAATGAAAGGCACTAAAATCTAAATCAGTGTTTATTCCTCTTCTTATCTGCCGCTTTCAGCGTTCAGACATCACACCACAGGTTCTCCTTATGTGATGGTATGAGGATAAGAAGTGAGATTAAGGATGTCCTCTGGTGATTTTTGGCTTCCGCGCCATTTTGCCTGTTTTCACATTGGATTATCTCCCTTTCCCAGGTTAAGGGATAGGGATTTCCGTTAAAAGCCTTCTAGCCGAGAATTTTTGCACACCAACGTCCATCCAATTTGATGAATTTTGATAGATATTGTGATTATCTGCAAACACTTAGAATATAAGAAAAGGTTAAATATTATTTATGCGAATATTATGAATATGCGTCAAAACTAAGGCTATTCCCTATGCTCTATAGGTTATCATATGGAGAATGGATTAGTCCATTTAATTTTTTGGTTGTTTTTTCTTCGCAAAAACTATGATAAATTAGTTAATAATAATCTGATATAAAATAAAATAGATTTTACCCACTTTTCCATACAGAAAAGCAAAATTTTTGAAGAAATATGACGAAAACATCACTTTTCTGGTACCCACATGGCCGCCATTTTGAATTTACCCATGATCCTCTGCTCGGATGGTCATGCAAATAGGCTCAAAATGACCCCAATATGATAATCTAAAAAGTCAAGAAGTTTCTGATCTCATGTTGTTGTCGTACCGGAGATAGAAGCGATTATGCAACACAATTACTGGGCTATAGCTACAGTACAAGGCAGAAATAACTTGCTTATAAACGCGAGTAGAACGCGAAGTAATCGGGACTGACCCGCGCTAGTTTATTGAAGAAGTCGCGACTATAAATTTCGGAACACGCGGTTTCGACCCGACTGCTTTCTGTAAACGCGTCAGCGTGTAAAAGCGGCCGATGTCGCTATCGACGCGATCGTCTCGGCCGATGTCGCTATCGACGCGATCGTCTCGGGTTTTAGCGCGATCCACAGGAATATTTCAAAAGGGATTACTTGATTGATCGCGTCAGATGGAGTCTTGTTGGCCGAACAAGCCAAGATTGACCACCACGTAAGAAATTCCCCTCACAGTAAAATGTTCGTCGAGTGAAATCTCATTGATAGTCCGCACCATTCAATAACGAAATAATCGGAAATATAAGTTCAAATTTTATTAACAATCATAACATAAACGTATAAGAAGTTTATTTTGTTGAAGACGTACCTTCATTGTGATGGAAATTGAGAAAATCAGCAAAGAATTTGCCGTTTTTTGGACCATTTTCAGCGCCATCGGAATCTCATTTTCCGCGGTAGAATGTAGGAGATATTGGCCTCATTCCTAAGGCCATTTTCCCCACTTTCGACCTATGATGAGTGATTTAACAACTAACAAAGAAATAACGAAGAATTTGATTGAATAGACATGTCCTTGTCCTGAATATTCGTTCGATAAAACAAGGTCGACTGAATTGGTTAATGCCGCGAAGCTGATTAGTTGAGAATAAGGTCATCGTAGGAAAGTCTGTGAGACAATCGCAGCGATTGGCCGGCTGTCTGTCTGTACGTCGGTCTTCAGTGCCGAGTGAATTTATCGCATAGAAAATGCCTCAGTTGGAAACTTTAGCGAGCCGACTGTTGGATTCACAATGGAAATAAAGGGTTTCTCGGATTTATACATCGTCACAGAGATGATGTACTGGTTAGCACGATCGTCCGCTTGAATTGAGCGAATCGTGATGAGATTTTTTATGAAAATTATCGTTTGGCTGGGACATAGATGCAAGGTAATGTTCATTGTTGCCGAAATCAAAGGTTGTTTTGTTTGTTTTATTTTCTAACAAGGTAGAAACAAAAGGGCAGATATTTTGAAGGACAGATTAATTAAAGTATGGGCTTTCTGAAAATATATATATTTAGCGGGGTATCAATCAAGCTACATGCAAATATATTGCTTCAAAAAGCACGGTCCATAAAAAAATCCTCCCGCATGCATTTATCTGAGCATACAAGGCTGACAAACGAGACTATCGGCAAGTAGCAAAGAAACTCGTTTATTTACAACTCGCGACTTGTTCTGATCGCGTCATGCTGTTACGGCGTACGGTCGACGCGTTTCAGTCGAGATTATGCTTTTGTTTTTGCGCGATTTAGGCGAGTTTTCCGGCTGCGATTAATAAATTATAGTCGCGAAAATGATTTTTTTCACTCGCGTTTATGAGCAAGATATTTCTGCCTTGTACTGTAGTTGGAAAGGGATTGGAGTTACACTTTGCCCACAAAGTAGATGAGAGGTGATAACCTCGAATGGAGCCATAGGTTGGTGTGTTAGTTTATATGTCAAAGTAAAATTCATTTTAATTAGCCAAGCTCTGGTATCAAGATTTGCATATGGAATCTTTCTGTGCAGATAGCCGATTATGGCATGTTGAATAAAGAACAGAAACGCACTGATAACGCGAAAAAAAACATATTTTCATTTGAAGCGGAAATGACAAGAGCATAGGCAGTTCCGTCAAAACATTTGCGGTTTACAAAGGCGCTAATGGGAGACGAGGATGGGTTAGAGCTTGAGCGACTGGAAATTCCGTTGCGTTAGTGCGTCCGCAGTGACCACGAGTTGGTTTCCTTGTTGATGAGCCCTATCTGTCACACTTGCAATCCATGCTGTTTGGCATGTATCACCGCCTATTGCCCGAAGTTTTCCGCTCTCGAGCGTTCTTTATCGCACTCAATTCCAGTATGCATGCATATTTATTGTAATCTGTACTTAACTATTACAGGACTCGGGGGAATAAGATATATCGAAACTATTGGTTCTTCCCCAGGTTCTCAATATGATTGTGTATAGGGATGAAAGTGACCGATTTTATAATTTGAATTAAGATCGCTCTACAGCGCTCTCCCTCGCTGGTTTATCACCGAACACTCAGGTGGACTATTATCCACATCGGAATCCTTGAATCTGTCCTTAGTTTCTGCGAGTGGCCTTTAATGGACATATAGTCAGCATAGGATTTCATACGATTTATTGCCATTCTTTCCTGTGATTCAGACAGAACAATGGTCATAATGTTAAAGTGCGTAGTATTTTTATGTCCATAGGCATAATAGTTCCTGAGCAATTTGTTTTCATTTTAAAAGCGGCGACGAGAAAAAAAGGAAAACAACCACAACCACAGCTGTCAGTGTTCCTCTTGTGAGTACACATAGATCTATGAGGTAGCCGTGTTTATTTCTGTCAGGTCTCGTCTAACATACCATGTTTATGATTTTCCTGATCTTACAAGGAATCTTAACCCTATATCTGAGTGATTTGGGGCAGGTCCAGGCCTGAGGGAGGCCATCTGACACCCCCCCTCCCCCATAATAATTTTGTTTACCTCTTGAGCTATAGGGAACTGAATCTTACCCTTGGGTCATGCTCTACTACAAAAAGCTGAAAATCCAAGATGACCGCCATGATTACGTCACAATGACGTCATTCTCAAAACAGGCATTTTTCGATCAGTTTTTTCCTATCAGTTTTTTCGAATGCTTTATTTATGTATCTTCTGCGCCAACCTGCATGATAAATTAGTAAAGAATTATCTGATGTGAACTGAAATACCTTTTCCCACTTCTCCTCACAGAAAAGCAGGAATTTTGAAGAAAAATGACGAAAACATAACTTTTCTGGTACCTCACATGGTTATCATAATACCCATGATGCTCTGCTCGGGAGGTTAATACCCATGATGCTCTGCTCGGGAGGTTAATACCCATGATGCTCTGCTCGGGAGGTTATGCAAGCAGACTCAAAACGACCCCAACATAATAAACTACAAAAATTAAGAAGTGTCAGCTCACAAGTTTTAGTCGTTCCGGAGATAGGGTAGAACGTTTGGTAGGATGGACCATAAACCCTCCCCATAGGCATTCACATGATGAATCGGGTCACCAATGACAAATTATGTCGGAAATGATCATTTGTGCATTTCGCTCCAATTTAGAGTGTCCTATGTATGGAATAAAGAATACACATTCGAGATACGGATTGAACAGCTTATTACTTTCAGGATGTTACCAAATTGAGTACGAAATGCGTACTTCAAATGATTCGTTACTGAAAAGAATAGCATTGCTCTAACCGAGTTGACGTATGTTGTTGTTAAGGTTTAACTGCTTCCTGATTGCCGATTTTCACCAATTTTACTCCTCGGTCAATTTGTTTTGTTCGAAGGAGTATTGTCGTCTATTTACACAATATAACTTGAATAATTATAGCCAGGCTTTCGAAATTCATAGTTCAGGTTCATGCTATTCGGATGTTACCTCTTTAATTATTATTACCAGTCTTTCTAATGTCACATTCTAATATGCATCCGCTTATTGACCAGAATTTTCTGTAAGCTGACTGACCTTGATCCTGTTTTAAGAGGCAAAGTATATGGTAAAAGTAGTTTTATTGTTGTTAGCACAATGTATCTCCTGGGGGATTATAGCACAGATTCCCAAATTCATACCACATAGTAGCTAGCGATGGACCGTGAGTCTATCCGAGACGATCTTGATCTATTTCCTCAAGATCTAATTTGTTGAAGGTTGATTCAATGCTGTTAGCACATCTCTTGAAGGATAGTAGATATCTTTTTGTCCCCCGCCGCAGCGCGGCCGGGGACTTTAAAATGGTTCTTGCTTCTATGTGTCCGTGCAAATACTTCGTAAGCAATAACTTCTAAATGCTTTGTCGGATTCCTCCGAAATTTGGCATCTGCATTCTTTGCGACAAGACGTCTCTTGGTATTACGTTTCAGCAAGATCCGCCTGTAGGTGGCGCCACTGGGGTCTTGCTTCTATGTGTTCGTGCATGCACGGACATGTCCGTGCAAATACTTCGTAAGCAATAACTTCTAAATGCTTTGTCGGATTCCTCCGAAATTTGGCATCTGCATTCTTTGCGACAAGACGTCTCTTGGTATTACGTTTCAGCAAGATCCGCCTGTAGGTGGCGCCACTGGGTCTTGTTCCAATCTTTAGTGCATGTCCGTGCAAGTCCGTGCAAATACTTCGTAAGCGATAACTCCTAAACGCTTTGTCGGATTCCTCCGAAATTTGGCATCTGCATTCTTTGCGACAAGACGTCTGTTGGCATTACGTTTCAGCAAGATCCGCCTGTAGGTGGCGCCACTGGGTCTTGTTCCAATCTTTAGTGCATGTCCGTGGATGTTCGTGCAAATGCTTCATAAGCGATAACTCCTAAATTTGGCATCTGCATTCTTTGCGACAAGACGTCTGTTGGTATTACGTTTCAGCAAGATCCGCCTGTAGGTGGCGCCACTGGGTCTTGTTCCAATATTTAGTGCATGTCCGTGCAAATACTGCGTAAGCGATAACTCCTAAATGCTTCGTCGGATTCCTCGAAATTTGGCATCTGCATTCTTTGCGACAAGACGTCGCTGGTATTACGTTTCAGCAAGATCCGCCTGTAGGTGGCGCCACTGGGTCTTGTTCCAATCTTTCATACATGTCCGTTCATGTTTGTTCAAATCCTTCGCGAGCGATAACTTTCGAACAATTTGTCGGATTTCTTCGAAATTTGGTAAATGCATTCCCTGCGACAAAACACCGTTGGTGATGTGTTTCAGCAAAATCCACCCGGAGATGGCGCCACTAGAGTTCATTCCATTATTCCATGCTGCAAGTGATAACTTAGAAACACTTGGTCGAATTTCTTTGAAATATCCTACATATGTACCTTTCTGGGCAACATGAGAAACGTTGCGGCTCATCGGATTCTTCTCAAATTTGGCATGCATTTACCATGCCAGGAGCTGTTGCTTGGGATTGCCTTTCGCTCACTTGCACTCACAGGTGGCGCCACCTGGTGGCAACATCACAAATTCGTTTCCGGGTAATAACTTGAGAACTGACCATCGGATTCTTCTTAAATTTTGTATGAATGTACCGTGACATAAGATGTCGCTTGATAATGCATTTCACTGACTTGCGCTTAGAGGTGGCGTCACCTGGTGTCAAAATCTAAATTTGGTTTCTGGGCAATAACTTGAGGACCCTCATCGGATTCTTCTCAAATTTGGTATGCAGATGTCCCCACGATACCATGTTCCTTGGGATTGTATTTTTCCGCTTCTGCCTACAGGTGGCGTCTCCTGGTGGAAAAATTTGTTTCCGGGCAATAATTTGGCAACTGCTCATCAGATTATTCTCAAATTTTGTATTCATATGTGACCCGCCCCAAATAACATGAACACCGGTGGGCATCTAGTACCGGCAATAACTTGAGGACCCCTCTTCAGAGTCTCATATGCCGATACCATGACATGAGATGTCATTTGGGATTGTGTTTTGCCTGCTTGCACCTACAGGTGGTGACTCCTTGTGGCAAAGTCTAAATTTGGTTTCTGGGCAATAGGTTGAGGATGCCTTCATATTCTTGTCAAATTTAGTTTGCAGATAATATGCCATGAGTTGTCTCTGGGGGTTGCATTTCGGTTACATAATTTTCATGCTACATGGTAAAGAAAATATATTACAGTAGCAATCAACATTCAGTCAGCCATTCGGAGTTGATCTCAAACCTGGGAAGGTGGAAAGACCCCTCTGCTTCTTACGCCTGTGAAGTAGCTGTTGTCATCCTCATGAATATCTTCTGAAACCGACAGCGCTTATAAATATTGCTGCCATTTTGGCGGGGGACCTAGCATCCTCTGGCTGCTTGTCCAAATACATGTGTCCTCATTGACCAGAATATCTCCTGAACCTTTAGAGCTAGCGTTTCTAGATTCATACCACACATACACTGTACTTCCTGATCCTTACCTTATTGAAGCTAACTGACATTGTCCTATATCATAATGTCACAACATAAGGTAAAAGCAAGTCTGTCTGTCCATCGCTGATGGAATCACAATATATCTCGAAACAGCATATTGAAGATGTCAATCTTGATCTATTTCTTAAGATCAAAAAAAGGTTCAATGTTATTACGAGAGCCTTATAAACGTGAGCGAACTTAAGAGCCGAGGAGTTTAGAACCCATTTGGTTAATTTTTTTTTAATTTTATAGTATTTCTATGAGCTGAATTTGCAACGTTTACACTAGGTATGTACATAATTTTCCCTTTTTCATTCATTTGGGGAATTTGGTTAATTAACTTAATTCAAAACTCCAAAAAAAATCCATATGGTTCAATATGTCTGGAATCGTGTGATATCCTTATTTAAATGTCGAAATTGCTTGAAATGCAAGAGGTAAGAAATATTGAAGTCTGGTGACTAAAATGCAACCATATTTCTTATATTTCATATTCTTCGGCACCTCATAATCAAGAACCGAGAATATGGAGGATTCTATGACGTAGCCTTGGTATCTCAGGCGCGCTTTTATTGTAGATGTTCTTGTGGAGACGATCAAGTATCCACACGGACCCTGCACCTGCTTAAGCGGAATTAGATATGCTAGCTTGGTACCTGGTGTTACTGGATGAGCATCGAGGACGTCTGATGGAGTAAACGCCTCAACATGGCTCAGACATTATAAATGCAAGAAAACGACCACGGCTTCAATTTCTCACCAAACGAATAAACCGACATATATTTATCGAATGACATGTACAGAGTGCGGGTCTCTGGAACTATCAGCTCACCAGCAAAATCAAACCATATACAGGTAATAAATTGGAGCGATACGCAAGAGGTTGGAAAAATTAACGATGACTTAACGATAGCTAAAAAGCAACCATATGACTCTACAGGAACGCTTCTTCGGCACCTCACAACCAAGACCCGAGAATACGAAGGATTCTCGGACGTAGCCTTGGTATCTCAGTCGCGCTTTTATTGCGTGTCTTCTTGTGGAGACTATAAAGTATTCACATGGACCCCAGCACCTGCTTAAGCGGAATTAGATACGCTAGCTCGGTAGCTGTGAGGACAGCTCAAACAAATAACTCCTCTGGTGTTTCTGGATGAGCGTCGAGGGCGTCTGATGGAGTAAACGCCTAAACATGGAGTAAACCTTGTAAGTGCAAGAATACACAGAAAAACTATATACACAAAGGGAAAAACCTTGTAATCGCTTTTAATTCTTTGTTACTGTAATAACTCAGTTTTAGATTTGTTTTACTGTTTCAAGTAGCCGCTTAATTTTCGTGTTCTTGAAAACAATTACGTTTATTAAAATTATTTTTTTACGTAATTACAGGTTAATTTTTCTGTGTATTCTTGCATTTGCCAGGTTTACCCCATGCTGACATCCACGATGCTCATCCATTAACATCAGATGAGTTTTTTTTAGCTGATCTACCACCACAGCTCCCGGACTAGCGTATCTAATTCCGCTTAAGCCGGTGCTAGGGGCCGTGTGGACTTCATAGTCTCCACATGAACATCTGCAATAAAAGCGGGGCATAGATACTTAGGCTACGCCCGAGAATCCACCGTATTCTCGGGTCTTGATGTTTGTTGCCGAGGGATGCTTTCCTGTAGAGTCATAAGGTTGCTTTTTAGTCTCCAGACGTCGTCAATTGTTCTCGCCTCTTGCATATCGCTCCAATTTGGTATTATTTATATATTATCGCTCTCGTCGGTTGTTATCAAAAACAGTAACGTTATTCAGCTTAGTACTACTTGAGCTAATCTGTCATCACAGTTCTCGGGCTAGCTTATCTAATTCCGCTTAAATCGGTGCTAGGGACCGTGTGGCTCCGTATTCTAGTCTGAATGGGAGGTACCGAGGCAGGCTTTCTTGTGGAGTCATGTGATTGCTTGTTAGTCGCTTTTTCCAACCTTTTACATATCTCACAAATTTACTGGGCTCTTTCCGTATCATTGGAAACTGAACCGTTTCGCCCGTACAAGAAATATAAATTACATTAATATATTTGTCACAGCCGTAAAGCTTTCGATGTTGAGAGTATGTCGTAACTTGGTTTTATGTGTAAAAATATTTCGATTTTATTTCATGGACAGATCTTCGCTCTTGCAAGAAATATAAATTACATTTATATTTTTGTCACAACTGTATACATGTTGCTTTTGATGGAGAGAGACACAATATGTCGGAACTTGGTTCTCTGGGTAAAATATTTCGATTTTATTCCAAGGACCGATCATTGTTAACGGGAAATGGCAACACGTTCTCTCCCGGGTCATTAGAACCCACTCTAGGTTAGACAATGGCTTTATATTTTCGAAGTTTTATGTGATAAATACAGCTAAACCAATCTCACAACAAATGTATTTGTTATAGATGGCAGCCAAAAATGTACATCGTATAAAAATGCGTATTTAATAAGAATATGGCCAGGCTACCTCCATAAATATCAAGTAAAATATTTATGACATAATTACCTTCTCAAGCATGAAAACAATAAAACTCGATTGAGGCCATCAGATGTTTGATTTTGGAGCTTTATTATCTCAACACAGAATCCGCAATAGGTGAATGACCTTCAGATATATCAATACAGCTATGGGATCGTTGTCAGTTCTCACCATTGTCAAACCGAGTATACAGAGCAATCTGAATGCGCACTTGTACTACGACTCTTTGCTCCGAGAAAAAATCTCTGTCCCTGGATAGTAGCAGTCTGCCTGGGATGTTGAAGCTTACCAAAGAGATATATCCCAAAGGAAACATTACACACAGCTCTGGTCTATTTGAATGATAGTTCCTATTTGTTTGATATTAGTATAAATACACCCATGGGTTCATATTTTCCATATAACGTGACATTCTATCTATTTGTATAGTTCCGAGTCCACAGTTGCCGTAGGCTTAAATCTAATGTATAGAAGGATAGTTTGCAATCAGGAATAAAAACAAAATATGGCAAATAATGTATTGAGTGGTATATAATATACATAATTGGAGATATTAATTCCTTTGGTGTAAATTGTACCGTGGTAAACATTCCTCTCTCACTAATGCCCCTCCTTAGTTAATCAATTGAAATAAGGACCCATATGAGGTAATTGAAAAGCACGAAACTGAGATGTTAAAGAGCAGGTTTTTTTCTAACAAATGTACTATAAGCTCCTTAAAAAGTAATAAAAAACGTTCTTGTTAGATTCAGATACTTATCCGAGATATACTGATGTGGGTACCATGATATCTCTCCGGCATCGTTGTAAATTGTTAACCGCGTCTCCCTGTCAAGAGTTTGAGACCTGATGGTTCGTCTTTACATTTGTGTAGACTCTTGCACTCGAACAGTTCCAGAATAAATGCCCAGTAGCCTTGCCCCTTGTTAATGAAATTATAAAATTGAAATACGCTCTCACACTGGCGCAAAAAGGGACAATTTTGGCATCGTTAAGTCGTTGATAATTTCGGGACGTCGAATGTCAGACCTGACGACTGTAAATCAAGCTTTCCGCCCCCTGTTGTTTTTTGTTCCTATCTCCGGAACGACAAAAGAAGGAGAGTTGAAACTCCGTGACTTTTTAGATTATTGGGGTCATTTCGAGCCTATTTGCATGAACCCCCGAACAGAGGATCATGAGTGAATTCAAAATGGCGGCCATGTGGGGCACCAGAAAAGTGATGTTTTCGTCATATTTCTTTTTGCTTTTCTGTATGGAAAAGTGAGTAAAACCTATTTTATTTCATATCAGATTATTATTTACTAATTTATCATGCAGTTTTTGCGAAGAAAAAGCAACAATAAAAAATTCGAAAGTTCTGACCGAAAAATCGCTTTTTTTTTAAGATGACGTCACAGCGACGTCATCATGGCGGCTATCTTAATTTTTTTTACGTTTTTACATTTCACATGGTAGAGCTTGACTCAAAGAGATCGTGTGGTAAGTTTCAGGCCTCTAGCCTTAGCGATAGCGAAATTATATAGGGGGAAATAGGAGGGTCACTTCCCCCCCCCCCCCCCCAGTCCCCTCCCCAGGCTGCGGTACACCCCAAATCGCCCAGGCCAGATAAAGTTAATCCTTGTCAAACGTTTACGCAAGGTTGTCAAATGCCCCAAAACAAGATATAGATATATAAGCAGATATTAATTGTCCTTTGAAATTGTAGTTCGAATGATATATGGTATGACGCTTTGTAATTATTACGAGGCATGCCAAGGACATGATTTAAATATTGACATCCTTTACTGAGTGGACGCATCACGTACCACGTAAGACAGTGACGATGAATTCATCATCCTGATTGCTACGAGTTTGGAAAATTGCAACGAAGTGTCCCTCAGACTTGAAGTCATTTATTTTAGGTCACAATTGTGTCAAGCGTTTAGCCCTCGCAATGTTGCAGTTATAACACTTATATATTCCATTCATAACGAAGTCCTGTCGAACAATAGGAGATAGCTTTCATTCTGCCTGGCAATTATACAATACTATATACGCCTTCACCATTAACGAACAGACAGTTTATCATATTATTGATATAATTTGTGCGACGCCCAGGAAGACACAAATTATCCTCGCAAAACATGTATATACTAATTTATAGCAGATATACATGTAGACTTTCGCGGTCAGTATGAAAACGTAGATTGAAAGGTTTTGAAGACCGTTCATCGAAATATTTTGTCTTTCTCGAATTGAATATATAATAGATTTGAGCATCTTTTTGTGGGATATAACTCACGTCAGCCGCCACACCAGCCGCCTGACTGAACGTGACAGCGACTTCGCGAACTGCGTGAAATACCCTCTCACCAAAATGAACGTTTCAGTGACTGGACGACCGTATATATAAACTGCTGATATTTAAAAAAAGGTTCTATTTAACCACCACCAATTCGCAAGTACATACAAATATTTACATGAATCTATGTGGGAATTTTTATAACAGGTTCTTGATTACACCCATTACAGATATGGCTCGTCTTGTAGCAAATTGTCCTTGTGAGCCAGTGCGTTACATATTGGGGTCAACCGTCGCGTTCTACTGCTTGCTACATTTGGACATCGAACTACGGCGTTCCCAACGGACGTTCCATCGAGCACTCTCAACTAGTAATATCCACATCGGTGTTGTCAAATTCGTTGCTAATAATAGGGAGAACGTAATGGACGAGTTGTGAATATGGAGCCACGGGGAGTGATTAGTTAACGGAATGTTGTTTCCGGTGATTCACACGGTAAAGTGGCCATCATGTTAGAGTGTTTGGAATTTCTGTGTCCATGTATGGTAGTTGAGTAATTTGTCCTCGTCTAAATACGGCGTCGGGGAAAGCAAGTGGTGTCAAAGCAACTCTTTCATCGCACTGAGTTTAATCTGCGTGCGCGTCTATGCAGAGGGAGAGTTGGACCTTGAGGAAATTGCAAGGAGATCTATTTGGTAGCTTTTCGAAATTCGGGGCAGGTATATCCTACTCATTTTGTGAAAATATTATTTCAGATAAAGTTTGTCTTGGTTCTGAAAGAAATCTTATCATTCATCGTTTACCTATTCGCAGTTATCTTGCACTTGATCAATTATGATCATTTGTGTCCAGCGACAAAAATATGTTGTAGCTGACGGGTTGTACACACCAATCCAATCCAGTAGTGCTTACTTGTATGGAAGCCGAATGCGGCCAATCTCGTCTTTTCGTTTTTTCCCCTTTGATAGCGCGCTGCGCGAAAAAACGAAAAGACGAGATTGCGTCGAATTTCGCGAGATTTTGCCTTTTTCTCGTCTTTTCGTTTTCTCGTTTTCTCGTGTTTTGGTAACGCGCGGCACGAAAACACCAGATTTCAAGGCGAAAAGACGAGAATGCGAGGCGAAAAGACGAGAAAACGAGGGCCAGAAATCTAGTCTTTTCGCCGCGTTTTTTTCGTTTTCTCGCGTTATCAAAAGGCAAAAAAACGAGAAAACGAAAACACGAGATTCGACCCGATCTCGTTTTTTCGTTATTTCGCGTTATCAAAAGGCGAAAAAACGAGAAGACGAAAAGACGAAAAAACGAAAAGACGAGATTGGCCGCATCCGGCCTCCATATACTTGCCTTGCATACAAATAATACAGCCACTGGATAATCGTTCGTCTAAATTACGGGAACTGTCGACCATTTTGTAAAGATGCCATACACCTAAGACATGGGTTTAAAAGCAGAGACTTTCATATCCAAAGGCCACGGTATCGTTCTTTGAATGTCACCGGAGAATTCGAGTTTATTTCAAGTCATTATTCGGGGTCGCGTCAAATCTTCTTCATATAAATGTAGGGTATTACAGGGTCATTGTCAGATTCAAGTGTTGCCAACCTTAATATACCGAACAATTCTCTGATGGTAATTACCCACTTGTAATTCACCAAAGAATAGGTTACTGCTCTCCAGATAATGGCAAACTCGATATATCCCAATTGGGAAATTTAAACACAACTATGGCCTATTTTCTTATTTGTTCGGTGTTAATATAAATATACCCATGGGCGAATATATCTGCGTGGTATTTTTGATGATCATTTTCTTTCGATTCCACATGAAAGCTAAACACAAGCTGAAATTGATGTGGTCATATAGATTTCATTCTGCACCTGTTATAACATATGTAACTCTCACGGAGTTTCAAAATACTAGATGTATAGTGTATAGTATAGTTGTCTTATAGGTCTCTCAACTGACTGATAATACATTAACTGACTATTGATTAACTAGCCTTTAATTTCACGGGAAGAGGACGTTCATTCACGGCTACGTGCAATCCATACCTCGGGACGAATGCAACCGTCCGGTCCAATATTAACGATGATTCTATTTCGACTGCTACTCAGTGTGAATCGAAATCATCGAAATGAAAATGAACTCTTCATGGTGCTGGCTTCATGGAACGTCGCCCTGTGACCCCATGCTTGCTCGAGTTCTTATTTATGTGGGCTGAGACTGATAATCTCGCCTCACCAATGTCTTAACAATGCCAAGTTTCTGAACGAATCTCCCCTCTTCTCGCCCAACAAATCGGCTTCCGGCCTCCTTTCCTTGAGGAAGTTTCATTCTTCTTAGTCCATTAAAAGTGCTATTCACAGATGCGCCGTTCAGCCAGGTCTACCTTAAGACTCGAATCGACTCGAGTATATGGTTAAAGCCATTTGACTTTTGATGAAGTCACCGTGATGCAATTAAACACCGAGGGAATACTTTTACATAGTAGTCTTGAGGGCTTTGTTCACGAAAAATCACTATGTTGGGACTAAAATACATCTCGTTCTTTTTAAGATTTTTTTTTTCGCGCCGATAGGGCTAGCTTTACATTTGTATTACCTTTTTTACTTGAACAATTTGCACACCCGTTTCTAACTAGTCATTTGGATTTTTCTCCAGTTGTTCTTAGATTTCTGTGAGCGTATCGGTATGGTAATGCGTTTGACGCGTTTGGCATTATCTTGGATACATGTATGCCTGCCAGCACTATTACTACATACACTACATCAAGTCTGTCCTCTTGGTTGTGCTGTAACCTGTTGATTGTTCCACAGGTTGGAAAGAATGATACTGTATTCGAGCCAAGGCGAAGGAGGATATTCCCGTGTTAATAAACATATAAGCGTCAGAGTCGACGTTCAGCACTCGTGCACGAAGATCTTCGCATCAGTGATTACAAGGCTTAAGATTGGCTTGTAAACGAGCATTAACGACTCTAATATTATCTATTCGTAATCACCTTCCTATGAGGTTATTCTAAGGCACGTTCACGTCTTCCTAGTTCGTGTTTCGTCCCCTTTAGCTGATAGAACAGTATTCAGATACAGTCGTTGAATGAGTCATATTTGACCGAGTTCCAACTAAGTGCAATAATAAGTGTAATAATCATAAGGCAGTTACACGGCATCGAAGAGCCAAAGAAGAAACTTCGGCGATCAAATATTCGAAAATGCGCGGTGCGTGCCATGAACGTCCAGCGGAGGTTAATCGATGGTTGGTAGAATATAGCAACCTTGCAGATCAAATCATGCCATTAGCTAGCTGAGTTAGCTTTGTTGGTACGGTCTAAATCATAATTCAGTACGAGATGCACACCCGTTTGAAAGGCTACAATCGCTATATATCTGTAATTTAAATGACCATCATCCAAAGCAATCTGAAGAAACCAAGTGCCATGTCTCCCAGATGTGATAAGAATTAACCATACCAGTCATGGGAGGGGTGGCAAAAGGCCTCCCCCTCCACTTGCCATATTTTCTGCGCTATCTCGGGAACGACTCTCGGTGACTATAGTATATTATATTGGTGTCATGTTGGGCCTATTTACATAATCCCCCGAGCAGAAGATCATGGGTACATTCGAGATGGCGGTCACGTGAGGTACCAGAAAACTGATGTTTTCGTCATTTTTCTCAAAATTTCGGCTTTTGCGCGATAAAAAGTGGGCAAAATTTGTTCACATCACATCAATATTTACTCAGTTATCATGCGGTCTTTTCGGAGAAATTGCAGAAATATAATCTGACCGAAAAATCGACCAAAAATGTCCTTTTTGAAAATGACGTCACCGTAAGTTTCAGCCTCCTACATGTAGCTCAATGGGTATTAACATAATTAGGGGGCCATTTCACCCACCTTTCCCAGCCTGGACAGGTCCCAAAAACCCTGGCCAGGGTCAATTTGCTCTTGAATGATTCATGTCAAATAAATATCCCGCCAGCTTTCATACTATCGATACCGCGTCTTCATGACAACAATGACAGCTTCATTGAAAATTGTTGCCCGCTTCTCTCTTTCTCTATTCTGGCGTTTGTTTCAAGTGATTTTAAGTTTATACACACATTGGGGTTTGAATAGTGGTTTGATAGTTTACAGGGAGGACTGTTTTCCTGTTTACTCAAAACCTCTGTGGAAAATCCCGACCGGCTATATAGTGGAGTTTTTCTTGAAAAGTTCGATCAAATCTTTCAAAACGGGAAGATATAGATCGACGCACTGAATTTTCTAGACTAAATCCACTTGTGTTGATATATCCTAGTCGTAGTCCAGGCCAGTAATCCTAAAACTTAGACCTAAAACCGTATCAGCACATGAATGCATGGGGTGTAACAACCGTCAGTTACTAGGGACGCTATTTCTGGTATTGTTTTTAGTGAATATTGTCCTTGTATATTGCTAACAAGGAAGAGTTACATGTAGTTAATATCCAAAATCCGTGATAATCGCTATTGTAAAGATGACCCGTTTGAAGCATAGTTTTGAGATCAGACATTCGTAATCATCCAAAAAAGAATTTTCATGTCATTAATTGAAAGAACCTTATTAATTTCAAATAGGTATCAATGGATTTTTTTTGGAAAACAATACAAGATGGTTTAATCGATTAACAGTTTTCACCGACATCATGATGTTCTCTTCTGGAAATTCTCATCACTGACCAGTATCCCTATTCAAATGAACTCCTCCGTCGTTTTCCAGAGTATGATGTGTCTGTTTTACTTGTGGTTGTTCATCTGAACTCCTTGGGGATTACACTTGATGTTCAAACGGACTAAGCGGATTCGACAAATGTTACGATACGAAGGTGATAGCGTCTTGCAAAAACAATTCCATTTTGCCATTAGAGTACGATACCTATTACAGATTTTGAGAAACTTAGAATGAAGGTGTTTGGTGTATAGCCTTATTTAAAAAGTTTTGTAATAATGTCGTTCGTTGAAATTTTCACATCTGACAAATGCTATACCGAACGAGATATGTACTATGTAGGTCTTTCCCAACTATTGCTAGCCAGAAACTGATATGTTATTATTGTAATCGAATCTCTTATCGTAGAGTCGACTTGAGAATAGGCCCTTATTTATAAATATGATTTCCAATATTTGGAATGTCAGCAGTTTCCTGTGAAGTCCTGTTAAGAGAGGGTGGGGGGGGGGCGCTAATTCTTCATGTGCGATATAGTAATTGCTACTAAGAGAGAACTGTATATCTAGCATGTAGTCATGTTATATTGATGTTCAGAAAGGTACAACTTCCTGCTTCAAAATCACTGAAAACCTATCTTGTGAAGTACATGTTATAACCCAATGCCAATCTGAACTCTTTCTTGGATTTTTTTTAGACGATTCGAGTACTGTTACGCTTATTACGGGATTTGGTTTAATGTCGCACTCAAGGTTGTTTCACTTCTATGGTCACAATAAGTGTGTATGGTGGAGGAAGCCGGAGTACCCAGAGAGAACGACCGCCCGTTGGCAAGTAACTGACAAACTTTCACAAATGCACCAGCTGGACTCGAACCCGTGTTGGTTCATCAGCAAAACGCCTTAGACCACTCGGCCACTGAGGGCCCTCGATTTATTAGTTTTACTTAATACACATGACATAGTACTCTACATTTCTACATCAAATATTGTCTTTTAATCGTTTTAATCAACGCCACACAGTATTACTGTGGAACTTACCAAAAAGGGCTATATCAGCAAATGTCTCCATTAAAATTTTATAAACTTATCCTAGAAATGTCTTACACAGATGGCAAAATACGATCGTAGCGTTCAGCATCTCTATCTGGCGCTACGTTTCGTAACTTGTGTCTAATTCCACTTAACCCGAGGCTAGGGGCCGTTTGAATATTATGTGTTTTCATCTCCACGTTGTTCAAATCAAGTCACAATGCGAACGTGACTGAGACACATTACCCTGAACACGACTTGGAATTCATTTGGATACAGGATAATGGTCAGTGATTAGGACTTTATGTATAGGACATCCCCACCTCTTGCTGACATCAATGAAAACTGTTACCCGCTGTTGTAGGAAACCATCTTGTGTTTTCATACACATTTGGAATTGGTGCTATCATATACGAAATTTCGATTATTGGTGCGGAAATTTGTTTATGGGTCACGGCTGAATATTGAATTTCGGATCGGACGCTAACTAGTTATCAGAAAGATGGAGAATTAAAGTATAAAAACTCACTCAAATATATTATTTCGTTCAAAATGTACATGCAAAAAATAAATCAGCAGAGTTTCTTTACTGATTGTGATTGCCTGGTTCTTCACTGGAATATGCTGATCAATGAAGCACCGGAAGTCGAGCGTAAAATCT